>CM067223.1:57014852-57274852 GCA_034190945.1 Octodonta nipae
TTTCTTCTCATTACTGTTATAAACATCTTCTACATATTTCACTCATATTTCTTTGTTTTCAACCACCGTGGCTATTATAGTACCATCCCCTTTCATAATTCTAATGTTTCTTATCGATTTAGGTTTACTCTTCGATAAAGATTTTACTGTTTTGAATAGTTCCTTTCTTTGGTTGTATTTTGCAAGATTTTTTATTTTCTCTCACTGTTCTTCCGTCCATTTCTCTCCGGCCTTATTTGTCATCCTTCTTAGCTAATTATTTATTATCCTCTACTCGGCTTTACCTTTTTTGCTTTTATCATTTTTTCATTTATTTCTATCTTCAATTTTTATCAACCACTTTTTATGTTAACCATTGCTTCCTGGTTTTCTTTGATTTTTGACCAACGTTATTCACCAGTGTTTCAGATAGTCATGATCAAATTTTTCTCAATTTTGAACATGAACGATTTGGTTTTGTCTGTTTTAAACTTTTCAGTGATCCATTTTTTTGTGATATTTTGTTCCTTGATGTGCTGTATCCTAGTCTTAATTATTCACAGTAAAAATGTGATCGGAATTGAGTCGAAATCTGCTCCGGGTAAGTTTTTGTAATTCTGATGCTGTTCTTAAATCGTTGTTGGGTTAAAATGTAGTCAATCTGGTACCTTTTTGTGTCTCCTGGATTTTTCCAAGTATATAGTCCTCGTTCGTGTTGTTTGAACCAGGTATTCCCAATCAAAAAGTCATAACATTCACAAAATTCCACCAATTTATCGCTTCTTTCGTTTCGTGTAACTTAAATTTGCTTTTATTATAGGAACTTGTGGGAATTGTCCGTTTGCTGTTTATGCCAAAATATTTGTAGATTTAGCTTTTACAAGTGTCGGCTAGTTTTCATTTAATTTCACCCTATTTTCAATTAACCCAATAATAATAATTCCATTCATTTAATATTTGTCGTATGCGCAAGTACAAATTTTATCGATAAAATATCATTTTGTGTTGGATTTTCTGAAAAATAGTGTTTCTCGTCAATGAGATATGTGTGGTCTTTTCACCATTTTCCTTTATAAATAACAGGTATATTTTGTCGAGTGATCGCTGAACAAAAATATATACACAGACAAATTCAGGGCTTACTGCAATGTCTGAAGTCGGGTAAAAAGGATAGTACTTTCATTTTTACTTTTTATCAAACACCTAATAAAAATTTGAGCTTTAGATTGATGGCCTCGTCATTGCGACATATATTTGCTCTATGGCAACATTTACTATAATTAATCCAATTCCATCAAAATTATCTTACATTAGTTAAGGACGAGTAATTCTATTGGATATATTAACATGAAATAGTTTAATGTTTATTAGGAAATTGAATATTTAAAACATTCATCACTTGATTTTTGGAATAATTTATGCACAGTTTAAAACACTTTTATTCAAATCTCCTCCCTGGGTAGAACATTGTTGGAGAGGGTTGGTCAGTTAAATATAAATCTGTACGATTCGTTTAAAATAAACAAAAAAGGATATTTTTGTTACATATACCACACAAAATGTCCTTATTTAAACTAACCTACATCACCAACGACACCTCATCTCACACGATAGTAAGTTCAATTTTCTCTCTAAACGATTTAAAGAGATTACAACTTACATAAAAGTTGTTCCAAATAAATTTACATTTGATACAAAAGAATTTAGCCAAATGTTTGTAGAAAAATAATTAACAACATCAACGACAAATTCTGGAAGCTTCAAGCAATTCGTATAATTAATTGTTTTATACAAGCAAGCTGATGTAATATAGTTATCTATTGTTAATTATGGTGTCTTGGTTGTAAAAAATAACTAATCCTTATAACAAACAATTACAGAGTTCAGACTGATTACAGACATTATCGAATATTGTTTATTGTACATGTGTGTGGACAATGATAAAAGATTTGAAATAAATATTTCCATAAATATACATTTTTTTAAGATCATCTATTCTTTGCTTTAGATTGGTATTAAAAATACTGTAGTGAATGTAAATATAATAATGTAAATAAGAAGTAAATCTGAAATTTATGTTATAGGTATAAATCCTGAAACAATAAGTTATTATTAAATGAAAATTCAGATACGATATAAAAAAACAATTTAATATTAAAGACCTCAGTTATCTATAATAATATGGTATGCCCAAGGATGCTAGTTTATCCGTATTAAAACGGTTTCAGCTGTAAGCTAATATATGCAAGTAGAATTTAGTGAGCATTGGTTTGAAAATGGATAGCTGAAACACTAAACTCTAAATGCCTAAACAGATAACAGATAGATATAAAAAATGGATTAATTTTCTTTTTTAATCTTCTACATTATTTAGCTGAAAACGATTTTTGACTCCTACTGACAGAGAAGTATGCAAGCAATCGACTTATAGCGAATACTCGTAATAATCCTAAGATGTAAGTTACCGGATTGGATATTTATATATCTAAGAATATAGTAGAGAAAAGCGTATTTCTCATATCTTTTTCAATTCAATATGTTTAGCAACGCCCTTGACATTTATAGCTAAAGATATGTATTTTAGTTTCGCCAAAAACTGCAATACCTATACAACCATAGAACTTTAATCAAGTCTACGAATGGGAATCTGGAGTTTGCTTTTTATAAGCATCACTTTCTAAACGAAAATTTCAAAATATAGATAAAAACAACTCAATAACTTTAAAGCCTTAACTGGTTATTTACAGTTATTTTCATGAAAATTTTACCAAATATTTTTCTATATTTTACCTAGGACAGAAATTTGACATAATAGCTCACCATTATGGTATCTCTTTTAAGATTTCAATAGTAGTGAATATGTTCATAGAATTATTCGAGATGAGTTTAGTAAACCGGTAACATCTGAGCTGAGAGAGCAAGAACTTCCTACAAAGTGTATCCCACTTTACCTCTCTCGCTCTCCCTCGTATACTTTCTTTCTTATATAGCTGTATAAGTTTGTGGAAAGCTTGAAAAAAATTGTCAACTATTTGCTACGAGCTTAATTTTAGCTCAATTTTAAGATCCAACTTAATTTAGAATCAAAGTATATCTTGCAATATATATTTTTATATCAAAAATGATGTTACTCATTCTTAGTTGTACATCTCTTTGATACTGAATTCGAAAATCAGCATACAATAAATCCTGTTTAGCTACTAATAAATACATTGTCACATTTGCCAAGGTAATTATGCTTTACGTTTTTTCCTTTTGTCCATACGCTCCCTGTACGATTAAAAAAAAGCATAGAGTAAACCAAAACCAGTTTTGGGTTTGCTCAATGATTATGATGACAGCTTCGCTTTTGAAACGTGCGTCGAGTGCAAAAATAAAATATTGGTGTTAGGGTACAAAACTTTGTGTTTATACAACTGTGACACACCAAAGGTTCCACATTTTTTCTGGTCGAAAATCATTAATACTACCAAAATTCGATTCGCAAGTCCATTGTCAGAAGTTTAAGTGATCCATTATTTAGGCATAAGTTTTCAGATTTCATGGTTTACTCTAAGTTTTGTAAAGTTCATATTTCACATATATCGAAGCTTCAATACTCTTTCAGATATAGGCGACAATTAGAGAAACTTTGTCTTAAGAGTTGATTTTATGTTTTTCATATACGGATCATACTCTAAGTTCTCTAGATTATGATGTTAAATCCGATTTTAAGATTATAATTATAAATATAATTTTTAAGCATTGAGAGAATTTCAGTAATAAATAAATAAATAAATAAATAATCTTTATTGCCGAATTTTTGTCATAAATATCCCTTTTCTCAGGATTGTTAAATTGGAGAGTTTTCTGAAAATTCCAACTAAGGTCTTACCGAACATTCGGCTTCGGCCCCCTTCGGCTGATTTTTTCGGCGGAAGCCGAAGTTTTCTATTAACCCTTGAAAACGGACGAACTTATACAAATTAGCACGAGTTGTGTGTCGAGAATGTTGGTAATTATGTAAAATTATATAACTTATCTACATTACATAAGTGAGAAACTATTAAGTCAACAATTTGATCACCCACTTGATATTTATCGAGAATGAAAAGGTATAAGACATTGTACGTCTGAAAAAAAAATTTCGAGTGTTGGAAAAAAATAGCCAAAATAGTGTATATGAGAGAGCCATCTGAAATCTATTTAAATATCGGAGGGGTGTCATAAAAGTAGGATTAAAACAAGGATGAAGTTTATCACTATGCTGTTGAAAATTTACGTTCAAGGGGCCTAAATGACTAAAGGAATAAAATGCATTTATGGGAATAGGGATAGTTGAAAAATACTTGACAAGTCGCGGAAAATCAAGTAGTTGTAACTTGTTTGAAAAATACGCTGATTATGTTAAGAAAATTTAAAGAATAATTTAATCGTTGTGGGTTAAATATTAAATTGACGAAAACATGTATTCACATGAAATTAGGAGGCTGACTTGAAGTTACAAATTAGGGAAGTTAAAGTACCTAGAGTTACAAGTACTTAATAAAGATTACACAAAAATGTTGCTCAACAAGGAAAAAAGCATCTTTAACTTTGAACTCCTTATTGTGATCCGAAACTATGAGTTTACACATGAAAGTCGGCATATATGCTGAGAAATGACAAAAATAATAAACGAATAAACACAATTGAAATGGTTTAGTTAATATGAGCCTGTGGATGATTTAAAATGGACCGCATTTGGCATGAAGAAATAAGAATAAAATAGGAAGAATAATTAGCAATACGAACAGAATAAGAAGTAAAGAACTGAGATGGTATGGGCATAAGCACATACTGAAAGACAGGAGCTCCGAATTGAAACAAACAGTGAAGACCTGTGATTTTGTCGAGCGATGGCATTAGAAACATAATGATAATAAATAATTGAAAAGGAGTGAAGAAACAAATAATAATAGCGGTCAAATTGTGGAATGGGGCAGAAGTTGTAAGACTCCACCACACAGATGAATGGAATTAAGTTGCATTGCTTACACATGTATATGGTTGCTATATTATACACTATTACTTTATTTTTGCATTAATATTATTATGAGTTTTAACAAGTATTATTGAATTTCTTATTAATCTTAAACGTTCTACTTACGTATTTGGCGTCGGCCGAAGATTAAGGTTTCACCTTCGACTTTGGCCAAAATCTGACACTTGTTCCAACAAATTTTCTAGGAAACCGCTTATAGCGATATTTACAGATTTACTGCTATAGATAGATATATAAGTTTTAATTTATACCCGTGTTAATAAGAAAATATCAGAAAGTTAGAAAACTCATGAATAACCCAACATATTAATCTAACACCCTAAAATAAAAAATACTTGAAGATGTGTAATAAAAGCAATTTGAAATATGTTAAATTAACTACAGGTAATTCATGCTGACAAGTTTATCAAACACAAAATTTACATAAACCATTTTGGACATTAAAAAACACTTGGAGAATAAAAGAAAACAATACTGAGAAACCTTTGACAAAATTACAATTGTCTGATCAAATATTTGCAAGTTGTAATATTTACCCATTTCAAGTTACATAAGTTTTACAACTTATATTATTTTCTTCATATCAGAAACGTTGCATAAGTTGTCTTCAGAAACATTAACTTTAATAAAATAAAATAACACAAAACAATCAAATACCCCTTTGCTGAGCCAATAAACCAAAACTTTAAATGCTGTCTTTATATCTCAAAATTAGAAAATGTTATTGTGCATCCAAACAAATCTCTAATAAAAGTTGATACCATTTTGTCTCAAAAATCAACGAATTTCTATATTTTCTAAATAAATGTGTTAGTTTAAGTTTAATATGACGACTGAAAAAGTACTTTTCATAATTAAAAATATATAAAATGTACCTACTATTTGATTACAGAAATTCCATGTATATTTTCGCACAGCACAACTGAACACTATCGCTTTCAAGATGCTTTAATATATAAATATAGTGAAAAGTTATCAAATGACCCTCTCATAATTATTAACTGGTATCTCTTCTTAAAATTATTTATGTGTAACGTAATAAAAACAAGAGAAAAATTAATATCAACATATTATCATCCATTCGCTGAAATGTTTTTGACCTACTAGGCGCTATTTTTCTATAGAAATATTGGTCAACGAGACCTTCTCAGATTGTCATACTAATATGGTGACATAATTATAATAATTACGGATCTGGGCAAAAATCAACATGAAGTTAGTTTTACCTTATAATTAAAATTAGTTCCAAAGCACGGTTAAAGTACCAAAATATTTACTACTCATAAAAAATACCTTACAATAAATAAAAGTTTTCATTTTTGATGTAATTTATTTGTAAATATTTAGACTGGAATTGAATAACGATATCTTGAAGTTTCGGATAATTTAGCCACTAGAGACTCCCAAATCGGGCGTGAGAAATGGGGTATACTTGTCTTCATTAACCTACCAAATCATATCCTTTAAAGGTTTGCAATTTGTACTGGTAAATATTGTATCACTTTCTGTTCTCAACATACAAAAATCAGTAATTTGGAAAATATTATTGAGGATTGTTGTTGCATTATTTCGCATATTTTAATTATGGTTTTCTCGCTACAGATTTTCTTTGCAACAGATAAGTATTTGGAAACTGTAAATGGAGCACAACGTGTATTATCGCAATTTCGAAAAATGCGCCGATTACTGGTTGTCCGTACAAAACTTCTTTTTTTACTCTGAGAGAAAGAGATGTCTACAAAATGATCAACCGTATTCCTGTATATAACTAGTGTTTTATATATTGTGTGATACTTATCTGTTATTAGAGACAGTCCAGCTCCACATCAGAGGCGTTCGAATCGCTTGTATTGTAGTTCGAGATTTATTCTAAAATTTTTGTTTTGATGCTTATTTTCTTGTTTGTCAAAAAATTTGACAGTGACAATTTGTCGTTTAGAGATCTCTTGATAATGAGAGTACCACTTTTTTGCGCTTCTAGTAATTTCTCCCAATTTCTCCATCCCAAATCGATGTCGATTGAAGATTTACACGATTTTTATCTTCATTCAGCTGGGTTCTTTAAGTTTTACTCTTTTTTAAATTTTCTTCTTTCAACAAGATCTGTGTTTTATTCCAGTATATCCTATGGTCAATAGTGGTTAATGCATGGTTGGCCAAATTTGATTTGTCCATATGTCTTCTCGAAATGTTATATTGGTGTTCCTTTTTACTTACTTCTAAAAATCTTCAAGTATCACCGCTATTTGTATGGCTACAACCCTATATAAAACTGTACACACTAATTTTGGAATTGTTAGCTTCGTTAAAAGGTTTGGTATATGTGAGGATGGAGCGCAATATATTATTTGTTTATCAAGTTATCACCAAACGACTACTTGTCACTCAAAATTTTAGAGAAACAAAAAATCAAAATCACAGCGAAAATTTTAGAATAAACCTCGAACTACAATACAAAGCGCTTGGCATCGACTCTAGAGGTGAAACGCCTCCAAGCGTACAATATACACAACAGTATTTATATACAGGAATACTGGTTGATCATTTCATCTCAGAAAAACTATAGAGAAGAATTTCTGTACTGACAGCCAATAATACGAGCAATTTTTCATTGCCTTACTACACTTTGTTCTCTATTTACAATATTTAAATACTTATCTGTAGCAGAATAAAAGCTGAAGGGAGAAAACCCTAATGAACAGGCAAAATAATACATTAATCACTTACTTCCACCAACAGTGTTTTTGTCTTTGCGTTTTCAAACAAATCGGTATCTATACATAATAGGCAGACAAAATGGTTAGGTACCATTTTCCCCAGTGTTTCTCGACCGATCTTCTTTTTTTTGATTTGTTTAGTATCTATTGACGACCTGCAGTGCAGAACATATAAAGAATTTTTAATTATATATTTTAAAATAACTAATTTAGAGATAAATTATTAATAAAATTCAAGTGAGTTGTGCCCACTATGAACAAGTAGCTTACTCGAATTCGAATTCGAATTTTGACAGTCGTCACCAGTAAAAATCCAATTGTGGACAATCGTAGCGAGGTATAAAAAATATTAGTAAGTTAATCGACTTTTACTTACAAAGATGTATACTGTGAAAGCCTTCTTTTCTATTTATGACGTTATTTTTTTACAAAAAAAAATGACAGTTATTACTGAACTGACCAAAGCAAATGTGTTTACCTATACAAAGTTTGCGCATTTACAGAACAATCCAAATGAAAAGTTTTATGCAAGTACACAATTTAGAGATTCTAAGGCTAATTGATATATTTGATTTCCGAACCTGAAGAGTTGAGTATGTACATTCTTTTAGTCATCCATTGTCAAAAGCTACGAAAACACAAAGGAGGTGTGATATGCAAATATGTTTTTAATTATTTATATTTATGCCATGTGCAAATAAAACTTGAATAAGTATTACACCATTATCAATAAAATAAAACGAATCAAATTCGAGTTAGATTTGATATAAGGTAACATTATAAATTAATTTTAAAATCTGATCTTAAAATTAGCAGTCAGTCAGAAATTGTTTAACGTTCTTTTAACAAGTTATGATATGCTGTAAATCTATTTTGTTCTTATTTATCTAATAATATAATACCTATAATGTTTGGTTATTTACATGCATCTTATTTATATGTAATTCTCGCATACGGCACTACGATTTTGTCGAAATTCCATTTCGGGGTTTTGGCATGTACAAATCGGGATCAATCGTATTACAGAGAAAGAACGAGATTGTGACAATTAAAACTGCTCTAGAAAAATTCATTCAATAAAAATTGAAATTTCTAACATTATATTTTTACAGTTAAACCTTTCAAGATTTTAAAGTAAAAAGTGGTGGTTAGGCGATTTTTTGATGGGTAAAAAGTTACATATGCATATATAAACTGACTGAGATGTAAGGCGCAGTAGGTTATAATTATACAGGGTGATTCCAGAAATGTTAGAAACCAAATGTTTTATTGGGTGGGCCATAAACAGTTGCATATACACCTTGTATTATATATATATATATATATATATATATATATATATATATATATATATATACATATATATTGGATAGTCCATATACAGTTACATATACAGGGTGGTGGAAATATAGTATAAAGTAGAATTATTGTAATGAGTATTTTAATAAGTGTTAGAGAGTTGAAATTAAACTGAATCACTTCATCTTGAGAAAAATTAGACCAAATATCCGATTATATGTATATATGTATGTACATACCAACATTTTTGATGAACCTTTGCATTTACGAGTAAATCTCGGTCACCTATGTACTATTAAGTAAACATACAAATAGAAATTGAATAAGTATTAGTAGTAAAATGAAACAGATTATTTTTAAATTTCGATTCAAATAGATTTGTCATTTACGTTTTTTTTTGTTATATTATCCTACTGGTTAACAGCTGGATTATTATTAATTACATATCAAAAACTAAATTGAATTTTGTTAGGAATTGACACAATTTATCAAATTTCGACCACTGAGCAATCGCTAGTACCCAAAAAATGCTGAAAGTGATGGTAAAATATAATTAGAAACAAGTAAAATTAATTTTTTTTTTACATATTTGCCACTGGACAATTTTCTGTAATTTACATTTACTGTTTTTGTTACGTTAGTTATAAAAATGTTCCTCCATTTATTTATAACGATGGATGCAAAAACATCACATTAAAATTTAAGAGCTGCATATTTCAAAATCCAAACGTATGCTATGCTATGCTGTGGGTCTGACTTTGTTTTCGATGTAATTATGACAGAATGTAAACTGGAAAATGAATGTCAGTTTTTCAATGACATATCAAAAGAAAATATAGTTATTGAAGGCAGAGTTGTCTTCAGGAATTATATGTGGCGCGACTAGTGTATACTTAGTAATAGTACATTTGTCAAAGATGTGTTTAAATAATTCTATTGTTTCAGTCATCTCATTCAGTTTATAAAGTAAAACCTAAGGAGATTCTTATGAACTACCACAATAAAGGACAATTCTAAAGGAAATTACCATTACTAAACTAATCCTTAATTATCAGCAACCAGGCACTTTTGAGTTCTGCGAAATTAGAAGCGGTGTAAAATAATGACTACAATACCAGACCACTGAATTAAATCGCAAACAGCTGAAAACAGTCTCGAATGTCTTACAATACAAAAATCAACACAATCCAGTCATTTTCTAGAGTTATCGCAAAAAACAATCAAGTTAACAATAAGCTATAAACAGTTTTGTGAGTAGTTGAAGTTTAGAAACTACTGATGTTGCGAGCGAAGTAGAAGTCAATTGACAGTAGTGTAGTGTTTCGAAGTATTTTGGGATTGGTGTTTTAGAGAATTAAAGTTGTATATGACAATAACTTGAGCAAAGATACGTAGTAATAAAGTTTTCTCTCGCACACAACGAGAAGTACAGGAGCTGCAATGGAAAATCACAAATAAACTCGACAAAAATTAAACAAAATACAGGACTCGGCTATATATTCAAGAAACGTTAATTCAAACTCCTAATGGGAAAAGAATAGTTGAGATAGAACCAGGGATGAAAAATAGTCAGCTCTTATTCCCAACGCTAAAACTGAACCTATGGAAGTTTCCTACAAATTAGAAGGAAATATGTAAGATTGATTTAAAATATTGGAAGAAATAAGTTAATAAAAAAAGAAACAATTTTAACACTACCAAATACAAAGTGCTAGGAGAACTCAGTTCTCCCAAAAAACAAAGTGGAAATAGAGATTTTAAACTGCGACAAGCCTTGTATAAATGGGATGAACAGGATGAAGATAATTTCGGCACTATATAAAAGATATGACAACCATTCGCAGGGTTAGATGTGCCAAGTCCAAGTCATTAGTAAAATGTAAGAATCTAGTGAAAATCTGCTAGGATTTAAAGTAGATATTAGAAGTTTAGTACATCTGTCGTTTCTAAGTCGACAAAAGTACCCTAAAGACCACAGATTTTTAACATATACGTTGAAGTTTAAACAAATTTGAAAATTAGTAGCATAAAGAAGAGAAATGAAGATTTTCTCCGGGATCTGGAAGTAGAAACCGCATACAATATGTGCAAACCAAGAATGCAGTTTGTTTCATCCTAGAAAAAGAGCATGACAGTATTTTGCTGAAATAGCGCCTAGTCGTCTAGAGCATCTGAAAACCCTGCAATTTCAATAACACCCATCTACGAACAGTCAGACGACGTGTAGCTGGAGCTGCAAAAAAGGGTAACATATGATCCTGGTAGCAGATATACGAAACATGTAAGAAGATCAACGTTTTCGTCTTTGGTATTTGTCGCGATCTTAGGGATGAGATGGAGGTGGTCCATTTTGACCGCCTGGAAGTTTGTCATGTCGAGGATGATCGTCTCAATCGAAATTAAAGGTGAAAGGAAGAAGTTTAATTTTGATTAAAATAATGCTACTATACCAGGTTCAAAACAGCTGAAAGGTGTCCAATGTCATACAACACAAAAACCGAAAGAGTTTCCGCCAAAAACTCACTATCCGAGAAAGAAATCGAATATATTGATTGTGTTCCAGAAAGGAAAAACAGTTTTCAAAATCAGAGAGAGAAAAAAAGGGAATTGGGAATTGAGAGTAGTGTTGTAGGTTTTGAAGTATCTTGTGATTGGTGGTTGAAGTTGTATATTAGACTACAAGGGTGAAAAATGAAATTATTTTAAAGTTAAACAATTTTGTAAAACCCAAAACAGTTTGGTGTTTTATTGAGTTTTTAATATTCATTCTATAGTTTCATTTTCTTCTATTTTAAACCTCCAGGGATTAGAATAGCTTCGAACTAGATGTTATATTGGCTAGCTACAAGTTTTCAAATTTTATACTATTATATACATCGACAGGGCAACCTAAATACTTTGAACTACTAGTAAAACCGATGCTATTTAACTAATCAATTCTACAAATGTTTTTAATTCAGGATCTTTTATAGCAATGTTGAAAGAATATAATCGGAATCACTAATACCACTTAACACAAACCCTTTTCGTTCATCACTGTTATTTTTCACAAAATCAACTAATTTTCTACAAACATACCACTAGCTTCTATTTACACGTTCTGCTGGACCGCCATTTTAATAGGACATCAACTCTATAGTTTATCCATTGCTGTTTATGACATTTTTCCTTCATGCCACATTTCAACATTCTATTACTAAATACAGAATTGTCTTCAATATAACGATAACCAACTAAAATATATTCACTTTTGAAATAACTATGAGATTTTTAAATTTTTCTTAAATATATTTTTAACTCAGGTAAGAGAATAAGAACCATGCCGAAATCTGGATTACAGATCTCAGCATTCTTGGTTCTGTAGATAACTGAACTAACATTAGCCTTATTATATGAAATGTCAGCTGCAACAAAAATAGCTATTAGTGTCAAATAGATGAAAACTAATTCATTTCACGTTTGATGAACATGCCAATGGCATATTGGTTGTTTCGACATCTTTTTACACGATTCACCTTATTAATAAATGGTCTCAGACCTTGGCGAAACCTCTGCAAGATTCATAAATGAATCGAAATGAGGAACGGTATTTACTATCGGATAAATCGTTCTAATTATTTAAAAAGAGATGCCGTGATGATCTATCTTCAATTCTTTTTCTCTTCCTAAGAAAACTTGTAGCAAGTATTTATGTATTCAAGTATTTATAATACCACACTTGAGGGATAATCTGTATATTTCCTCAAATAAAAGATACTCACACATACAGACGCATACACAGAGCAGTTTAAATATATATATATATATATATATATATATATATCTTGATATATAACTAACACTTCTAGAAGACATGATTTATCTGTTCAGGTTTTTAAGACAATCAGGAAAAACTAAAACTGTGCATTTTTCACTTATCTCTGTAATTCCTCAAACATGGTAACTATGCTTTTAGGAATAATACATTATTAAGGCACTTCTTTAGTAGAAACGAAGTAAAAAATAAAATATCAGCTTGCTCTGTTTCGAGATATGTTCAAGAATTTTCAAATTTCATATGAAGCCTTATTGGATTTTTTAATTTTTGGAAAGAGCTCGTGAAGAGCTTACAAATTATGTATAACAAGTCTAGGCTACCAAATTTCCTATGCCCTAAAAATCAAAATTAATGTTTTTTACTAACAGGTTGTGCTTATGTGTGGCCATAATGAAACAATCGAAATCTGCTTAATATATTTTGACTGTTCGAGTTACCTTACAAATGTTTACTTTAATGTGTTTTCGCGTGAGATCCGAAGGTGGTATGGTCCCTAAAAAATATTCAAATGAAGAACATTTATACTAGACAGAAATTGATTTTATAGCTAACAGAGACACAGGAACTGCAATACATGCATCCCAAGAACAACTTCCGGAGCGACATCACAGCAACAGACCTTTTCGTTTCGTAGATACCAATTTGCTAAGTTACGCTTCTTGTTCAAAACCTAAACATAAAACCTACACTAAAAATAATGATAAACAAGATGCATTTGTTGTAGAAGTGGTCAAGAATAAATCTTTAATATTAGTTAAAAAATTGAATAACAAACTACAATTTTCAAATCTAACATTGCTTTCATCAGTACAAACTTCTTATAGTTCAGGGTCTTCAGTGAAATGACTGTATTAGGCGAAAAACATTTTGTAATAGAGTTAGAAATAAATGTATGAAATAATTTGAAGACATGAAATTCTCTTTACAAATTGTGGAATATTCAAACAACATAATCGTCGCTGTTGGAGTACCGAAAATTCTCATATTTTAGAAGAAAGTCGACTACAAATAAGTTGGATTTAATGTCTGATGTGATATTATAGGTAATTTAGAGTATTATTACTGTTATGGAATGTCTTCGATGCACATTCCATAGAGAAAATAATATTCAAAAAAATGTATGAAATAGATGTTGCGGTTTTAGTTCAATGCTGGTTCAATGCAAGTATATATTGACGAAGGACCTTTTAGCGGAACAACCAATAAACACGTGCCGTCACATAAACGAATCACCAAATAAAAGTAATCACTAACCTTTAAGTCGAAGCTCTGGTCTTTTCTTGGGGGTTCTTTCTTCTGAGGCTAGCCCCGTGAACAGGAACAGTTTCTTAGAGCTTCGTCTGGACAACACGTTACACAAAAAATAGCGACGTAATGTTCATTGATTGAATATACAAAAAAATGCGGGTTTAACAACAAATGATGCGCTTTTGTAAACACAAAAGAAACAAAATGAAAGCGGTTTAGCGGTCGTCACGAATGGAGCTCAAAACTCGCGAATCGGAACGCAAAAAAAAACAACAAAAAGCGGCGTCTCTTCAGACGTAATCAAAGCCACCGAAAAGTTCGGAGTACATTGCACGAAACTCCCAAGCGTCCAAACAGCTCGGGATGAGAAACACGAATCACAATACTGTCTATATTTTACACGCAAAAACACACTTACAATTAGCATTAGCGCGACGGAATGTTTTAAAAAAGGTGCAGAAGTTTAAAAATCAATGAAGTAATTCAATCAAATTGAACACAATACACTAAACAAATGCGGGAACGCACCAATTACTCTCACAAATGCATAAAACGTAAATTTCAGACAACCGTTTGATTGGACCCTTCATTTTCCAATAAATTCTAACCGGAAATAGATATTTGCGGTTATTTCAAGAGGAAGTTACCCCAGCAATTAAAATTACCACCTAATGAATTGAATAACACTTGTTTTCAACAAAATCGTTGGCCTGCGCATAATACCAGAGATTTTTATTTGTGGAAATACGCAAACAAATGAAGTTTATGAATTAAAGACACTGTAAGAGAGGTTCTGACGACTAGTAACCGAAATACCTTAAGACAAGTTGCCTGAAAAGTTATATCGTAGGGTAAGAAATGTATCTAAAATGGAGGGAGACATGTGCAATAGTTTTGAATCACTGGAAATATTTATTCAATTGGTCTATTTATTTTAATGTAATTGCCATTAAAGATGAGGTCTGATTTTGAGCCTGAAACATTTAGAGGCATACTTAAATTCTTGCTCAGAACGTATGATTACATTCTCCATTACTATTTTTTTAATTATTTTTATTTGCATAAAAAAAATTTTACTTTTAATGGTATAACTAATAAGATTTTATGTCTAGTGAATTGCACTAAAATAGAAAAGGATAAAATTCAAGATTTATCCTCAGTGTATGTTATATAAGTAAGCATCTATCTAAAAGACATCCTTACTCTCTTAAGCTTCGTTGTTAAGAGAATTGGGCGAAAGTTTGCATGATAACTAGTTGTTGCATGGAAAGGATCAGGTCTCCTTATTGGCGATTTCTTTATGATATATACACATCTATCACAGCAATAATACTTAATTTGGTTATGAGCACATAAGGTTTCAAATAGTTTACTACTTATAAAATGAATAACGCGACGAAGCAAAGTGTAGAGCATAGAAACACAAGTAACCTAGCTTTATGTTAATAACAAAATTGAAAATGTAATAACAGAAGTGGACTTGCAGGGCTTATTTTAGTCGACTGTACCTGTTGGAAATAGTACACTGTTTCCACCATGTCTGTACATTAAATTGAACTCTTAATATAACAGTTGGCCCATAATTAATCTTCACTAACATCTTGCATTAGATATTAATTAAAATAATCACACGAATATCATCGATAAGACTAACTAACTTAGAGCAATAGAATGTTAACCATGTTGAGTCGTTGAAACACCTAATTTAATACTTTATATTTTACTTCTGCTGACTTAAAATAAAAACAGTTTAGAAACCGTGTGCAATCGATCACTATATTCAGACATATCTTTTTTATCTAATTTAATTAAGGTTACAATTCAATTGAAAATTTTAAATTATTATTATCTCTCTCTATTTTTCCCTCTCTAATTTTTATTCTTTGTCTACATTTTCCAACTATATTTTAACTTATTTATTTGTTTTATTATTTGCACCACTTTCTATAAATGTAACTAATTCACTCTATATTGCATCCTCACTGTATATGCTTCTGTGTATTGATAACCCCTATATAACTTATTTGTCTATCATTTTCTGAATCACCCTGTACAACAATAATTCAAGTCAACCCAATATTACAATGGTCCTGATATCTTTAAAACTACTCTTTATAAGTATAAATATTCTCCACACTATTGACTCTTTCTATTTTTACTAGCTGTCGCCCAGTGGTCGAAATTCGACCAATTGTGTCAATATCTCTGGCAGGTTAAGTAACCTGAAAATCGTATCGGGACATTCTATCCTAGGACTTTAGGGAGAACAGCAATTACACGGAACGGATCTAGATTCTGAACCTCTATGTGATAGTTTCCTCGAAAATCCTAGATGTCGGTCTTATATCTCGCTTCTACAAATATGTAAAGAAATTCAAGTTTTTTCAGATATAATAATTCCATCTCATTATATATTTCCACCACCCTGTATATGCAACTGCTCATGGACCACGCATAATATTTTTTAACATTTTTGAACCACCCGGTAAACCATTCTGTATATGCCACTGCCTATGAGCCACGGTATTTACTCTTTTTGTTTATGAAATTTTTAACTATCTTCTGTAACTATAATTCTACTCTGACCTATATTTCAATCATCATATATATGGAACTCTTCGTGGGCTACTCTATAAATCATTTCCGTTTCTAACACTTTTTATCATCATCCTGTATATCTATAATTCCTCTCACCCTATATTTCATCTTCCCTATATATACAACTGCTTATGGATTAGGAAATGTTGCATTTCGATTTCCGCCACCCTGTATATGCATCTCTGTATAATATTCTTTGCACCACCCTTTATAACCGTAATTCCACTGCACCTTCTATTCCAAGAACCCTGTAAATTCAACCGCTAATGGGCTAATAATATAATTATTTTATTAGTTATAATTACACTCTACTCTGTATTTTAAACACCCTATATATGCAACTGCTTATGTGCCACCCACGAAAAAAAATATTTTGAACATATCTGGAATGGCCCTGTATAATTATAATATACAACGATTACTTTACCACTAAACAATAACAACTCTTGCATGCCACTTCCAGTAGTACATGCTCTAAGTATAAACAGCATTGGTCCCTCTATATATAATTACTCAATGTTTTGAGTCTGGCGGTGGCGGCACGCGGCACATTCAGTTGTTTGGCGTTGACATTATGACGTAAATAATGAATTTTTATATTTTATTTAAAGAATGAACCAATATTATAAATTAATATTAGCATTCTGCACTGAAGGTCGTCAGTAGCTATTAAACAAAACAAAAATTAAGAAAATCGGTTGAGAGACAGAGGAGAAAATGGTACCTAATCGTTTTGTCTTTGCCTATTTATATATAGATATTGGTTAAATTATTCCTGTATACCAATACTTCGCCCCATATGTCTAGTATATCTTTTATCCCTTTGTGTCCGGACTTTTTTATTTTTCTTGAAGAGAGATAAAATACATATTATTGTATTCAGAATGACTTAAAAATAAGCCTAAACCTTTTTGTTTTTTTTTGCCCTAAAGGGCGGTTTCAGTGTGAAACCGGTAGGAAATAAACAGCAAACTCAGGAAAAAAATAATTTTATTTTTAAAATCTAATTATAAAAAGTTATCACTAATTATTGCTTATGAAAGATTAAAAAACAGTTTTGCTTGTCATTAAGGCAAAGATCAACATTACATCTGAAAAAATTAGCTGTAGTAATTACCTCTCTCAATAAGTGTGAGGAATTTACATCTATCTGTTATGACAGGTTATTGAATTTGAGCTGCGTAGGGCACATCTTCTTGAAGTGCTGTGGACTGGCATAAGGGTGCAAGAGTCAAACCTTATAACAGGCCATTGCCAAAGATGGTCTTTCTTTTGTTAGGAATATTTTCTGTAGCGACGACAAGTCTTAGAACAAGTTCAATACGAGATTTTTTTAGGGAGGGCAGTTATAAATCCTTGACCCTAATTTTGAATATGATATATCAGTTTACTATTGCCACATCAAGTAAATACCACCATTTTTTTGATTTTCTGTCGATTTCGTATACAGATTTCAGCATGTCTAATTTGTCGACGTATTACTTTTAGAGTAGTATCTTTTTGTGTTTTTAGTGTTGACAATTTCAGATGGATCTGAGTAGTTTGTAAGAAAATATTTTCAGGACACAAAGCTATCTTTGCTTACGCCCCAATCAGATTCACCTCTATTTAGTAGATTATCGGCCTTTATGTCTTCAGCTAGGTCTTTTCTGGTACCCTGTACTGTCCCACAAGCAACTAAATGCCTACCGGTTTCACCCTGGAACCAGGATATATTTAAAGAAAAATGCATATTATGGATAACAAATTTGATTACGAGAATTATACCTTTCTTTCAAGTTACTTATTAGGTGACAGGAAAACGCTAATTTACTTACCTACCATTATAAAGACACCTGGGGTTCACTTTATTTACAAACAAACAACATCGAATGATGACCACATGTAAACAACGTGAAATCTAAAAATTCGCAGGTTTAAGGCTTCAATTGGTACAGGCGTCGCATAGTACGTCATTTGATAAATGTACACGCCCACTGGTGTAGCCGGAAAACCGGCAGGCGTCGAGATACAAACAAATTTGTTTGTGGTTTCACTAAGAAACCGGTGGGCAACAAAGGGTTATGTAACTGGCGAGGGTCTACTCTATATAACAAAATTCATCTTCAACCACCCGGTATATGAAACTGCTTCCATAAATTTTTGAAAACCCATGTCTGTATCATTATACCCCGTCATACGTCCTATGATTCGAATATCCTAACTGTTTATGATTGTTTAAAATTTTTTAATACACCCTTAGTAACAATAATTTAAGTATTTAGTAAATGTAATGTTGTAGATAATTATATGGGACCTTTCTGTATTGTTCCTTAATATAATGCAGTTTAAATCATCAAAATTGCCCAAGCCGTTTTTGAACAATCGCTCGACATAAAAAAAAAGTTGCATACGAATTGATAACCTCCTCCTGTTTGTCAGTGAAAAAGTAAACTATTAGGGCTGTCTAATTGATAAATATACTTGAGGTGTTGTAGAGGTGTGGCATCAGTAATACTCTGATTGAGGAAATGTAATTTCGGATAAGTTAAATACTCTCCCTATATATGCCGGTTCTTGATTAATTGTTAACTTAATTAAATGATTTATAAAAACGATACTATGAAAGTCGAAAGGGAGGCAAAATTTACTAATATACTAAACTAAATGTTTTGATAACAAACTTGAGAAATGGCCAGTGCACATTTTGGAAACTCGTAACTTTGTAGAAAAACTACAAATTACAGCGCAGAAGTGAATGTGTAATTTACTCACCATTAATTAATAATCTTCTTTATTAATATTTAAGTTCTTGGGATATTCAACTAAAATTTTAATATACCCACCAACCCAACTGCATATGAAATCGAAGTTAAATTCGATTCCTCTCACAGTTTATATAAATTTTTCCTAATAAATATTTCCAGCTAATCTGCTTGTTATATATTTTTGCTGAGAATTATGGCATTTGTTATGTTCAATTTGATACTTAAATTCTTAGTTGTCCTGACTTATCAAATTTAAATTTAACATTTATAGAGAATTTAATCAACGAACATAGTAAATTTCAAAACATGTTTCTGTTATTTGTATACTATCAATAATAAATTAATGAATTAACTAAGTAACAGCAAGTACCTATATTCGGATAAGAGTTGATCCGACAGACTGTTATCCAAATAGTTGCCGGTATTTCTGTATTTGTACTACTTTGAAAGCAAGATTATAGTGCCTTTTTTGGCCATTTTTCACCCAACTCATTTTGAATTTAACTCCAAATTTTATTGGTAGCTGCAACAAATAAATCTCTAGTTAGTAAATGGTTTATCCCGAATTCTTGAAGACAACTAATTCAGACCAGTTTGGAGAGATGCAATTAAATGTACTTGTCACTTACATTACTTATTACATAATATTCCTTTTGAGGGATATTTTGCTTGAGTATACCTATTACTTTACCCCTGTCATGTATGCATTCCTTGAAGTTTTCTTCAGAATATTTAATATTTAGTTCGTAGGTACTTCAATTTCTCTTTCTTTCAATAGAACTTTACATACTTAATTGGAATTTTTTAGGGGCATGCGACAACGTCCGCCATTTTATAAGTATTTGTAACGTAAACAAGATAGTTTCAGTGTAATCTATTAATTTGCTATTAATAGTAATGTTTTAATATTTAATCAGGATAACCAATTAACATGTATAACATCTCATCCATAAAGAATGGATCAAAAATCATTAATGTCATGGAATACCTATATGGGAGTCATAAGTACAGTAAATCATTCTTGGAGAATTTATTTGACTCTATTAGTTTTCCACAGCCTTGTATCGAATCCCGTCCAAAGCTTGTTAAATCAACGAAGAGAAACACAAAAAGTTTGTCTAAAATGTGCTAAATGTGATTTATGGGTTAGAAATGTGAACTAAGTGATGGTTGATTACAATTAATTGATTATATAAATAATATAATAAATATCTGTTTATGAGTATAAAACGAGTCTTAACCTTCCCAAAATCAGTTGTAAATAATTTACTCCTGACCAGATATCCATATATCTGCAAATTAAGTTTAATAAAATATTTATATACTAAATCTTGTAATTTATGTGTAACAACTGTACAGCCATAAATACAATTTTTGTTCAGGTTTCGTGAAAATTTTATAAATTAACTTTCATATATCGGTCAGTTGAATGATAAAAACAGCCAACATCATTTAAATCACAAATTGTAGTAAATAGTACAATGACAGAGAAAACAATAGTAATAATAAATAAATAAAATTTGAAGATTTTATTACTAATGTTTATTTTATTAATTCTCAGTTCATTAATTACTTTAAACATACCATGAGTATCATTTTTGTCCTAACCTGTCAAATAGTTCAACTTTATTTCGGCCTTATGGACGAAAATAACACTTTAAACTCCATTGTGTAAAGATCTATTGCAGGTTAGCGGCTTGTGTTATCTGAATATGAAGTCCCCTTTATTTGTATTTTAAGCATGTAATCCGCATATTGTTTAGAATCAGCAGCCACCAGTTGGTCATCAACAAAAACGGAGTCAATAAAAATGTAGCACATATCGATTCCCATGGCAGAAAAGTTTTTAATTGCCTTTTGATCAGTATACATATCTAAAATCGCAGTTACCCTATTCTTTGTTTGGGTATCACTGAAGAACTACTGAATTTTTTATAAAAATTTTCTTTTTGAAAAACCTATAATTATTCTAACAGAGTGAAATCCTACACCAGCTGAAGATACAGGAAAAAATCTCGATTTTGTTAAATAATTTATTCACAAATAATGAAATGTGCCATATTACCCTATAATCAAATTAAGTAATTGCTTATGTCATCACGTCAGCACCAATTTTAAGACAAATTGTCAATTCTATAAATTAGCCTTGCAATGAACTATGAATACGTATCTTAAAAACAGTGCACATTTCATAGACAAATTGTCCCGTATACAATACGAAAATACTATACGCTAGCAAATTTCGACATTGTAATCCTATACAATAATGTCCCTGCCGTCAAAACACTTCATATAATAAAAGAACGATAAGAAGATGATTCGTTACTAAATCAGTGTACACAATTATACATTGACAATCCTGGATTTACCAACATTTTGTAGGAAATAATCTTACAAATGACTTCCACCAACAAAATTTTGGCATATCCGTGGGTTTTGTATATCCCCTGCCTTAAGCAAAATTCCCGTAGTAAAATTTGACGAACAAAAAGTTTTTATAAAGGAAAATAAACCATTATTTTGGTGGCGTTATGGTGACGATATATTCACTAATTCACTTGAAGAGATACTGTAATGTTTTTATTTACATTTCAGGTTCGGTTCAGTTCTAGGATTTATTTAAATACACAGTCTAACTATAATTTATTTCCACTACTTTAATTTATATTCACAGAACTATTTACAATTTGACTTTACTATACGGCAATCGAATACTGAATACATGCTTCCGTCATCTTTCCATATTTATAAATTTCTTTTCGGAATTCTCCAGAACCTCAAAGAGCAGCCGAGAGATTTCCTTCATGGACTAGACCTCTTGAAGAACATCATCAAAGCAAGCCGCCGACCTTTTTGCGCCAGACGAATAACTTTTCGGATTCGCCGAAATACCGGATGAATGCCGGCTCAACGAATTATTGGATGAATTCCCGTCCCAATACATTTATTATTCAACGGCATTAACAACAAAGAACCAAAGAACCAACTATACAGTTCACATTAGAAATTCAGCAGAATAACATATTAGATTTCTTAGATGGAATTTTCATTTGATACAGAAGTCTACAGAAAGCCGACTCATAATAACAGGTATCTCAATTTTAACTCTATTCACCCAAATACCGTAAAAATGGAATCGAAACGAACTGTTCTGATATCCATTATTTGAAGGATATCGTTTATAAAAACTGTACTACCTCAAACAATTATCCTAAAAAAATATCAATAAAGTATTACATGAAATTGAACACAAAACAATCACTAACATTCAACACCAAACTGTACTAGTATGCATGATAATCACGTTACTACAACAATCATACCGTACGTATAGAGTGGGCAACAGATTTGCTACTAAAACAACATTCAAATCAAATAATACCCTGAAATCGATTATATCAAAAAACTAAACCAAATAAAGCAAGCTAAAACTCAACTACAATATTTCATTTTTAAAATCCCTTGCGAATCTAATAAATTTTATATTGGAGAAACTGCAACACCTATAAATGTTCGATTAAATGATACAACATTTTTATAAAGAACTGACCATTCGAAAAGTCAAATTTGTGAACCTTGGAAATAACATACATTTTCAAAATTCAACCATATTACATAAAGAAGAACACAATACAAAGCTAAAGCTGAAAAAATCTACTTTAATTTTGTTAAAAGATAGCGATGGTATCGCTCGTACTTCTGTAGAATTCAGCAGGTTCTGGTTACCAGTAATCAAGGAAGAAATTAATGATTTTTTTCATTTGTCCTAGGTTTTATATTACAACTCTAATGGGATCTCTGAAAAATCAGAACTCTTATATCTCATTTTGGGGGAATGCACTTATAACAAAGTCGTACATAGGAGGTTCAACTGAATTTCTTCCAATTTAAAAGAAAATTTCTTCACATATTCTTTATAATTTTTTGACACTACCCTGTAGATAACAAATTGGTAGTAAATTCTCTTAGTTACATCAATTTATATTCTCAAATTGAGTATACTCTAATTGTCGTTGCGATTTTTGAAATTTTTAATTTCTTTTCTCAATTGTGTTAATTTTTTATTTTATTGCCATCGAAAATGTGGTCCGATTAAGACCCTAAAACGTATGGGGTATTTGTACAATGCCGACGTTCCGGCAATTGTAGTGTTATGCCCATGAAATGTTGAAATTAATTTTATAAAATTAAATGAACCATTTGGTTTCCTGTTTTTGTAGACACATTTATCTGAGAAATCTTTAATTAATTTGAGACTACACTATATTAAGAAGGGCTAAATAAACTGCATCATTTTGATATGAGGAAATACGTGATTTAGACTGTTCTGCCCCGATTAGACCATACACAGTCGGAGGGTAATTTCTGAATAGCAAATGAGATGTGCAAGGAACTTGGTTGGTGTCATGAATACTTTATTTTGTTGCTAGAATCAAGCGCATGCCTACTTCGCATATGTAGACTACAAAAAGGCTTATTCAGGCATTGAAACCTTATAAAGCAAGTAACTTCATTCACATTTTTTTAGAATATCCCATTTTCACCTGGCAACGAGATCATTTCTGAATGAATCCGACTGTACCATACGCACAAATCATATTCCTATCATAGGGCTAAATAAGTCCTGTCTTATTCAGCCCGATGTCGTTTTGTCCTGCTAAGACTCCACTTTCGCCCACCGCTCTATTGCAGCGAATTAGCGGTTAAAGAAAATGCAGTTTTAGCCCGGTCGAACCACTCCCATTGGAATGTTTTATTTTTTCTTGTTCTTAATTGCACTGCTTATAGTCCAGTAAAATTACGGTAAGAACATTTTTTTGGGCAAAGTATAAAGCAAAGTCTAAGCGATAGGCTATGATTTTCGAATTATGTCAACTCAGTTTTGATGAAGAATTTTGAGTTTTTTTAGTTCTATTACATTTGTTGTATGTAAAAATTATGCAATTTAGAATGTGGAACCCTCACAAATGCAAAAAGGCGTCCTGTTAGGAACAGCTACGCGTGCCTTAGAAGTAGTGTGCTGCCATACACTGTATGGTAATATCGTGGATAATTCAGTTCCACTGAAACTCTATAAAGTGAATAATTGTATTAAAATACTGCACCAGGAACTAGTACTGAAACTTGAACTGTTGCAGTCGATAAGAATGCTATACTACATATACAAACCACAATCTGTTTTAGAAAATAACAGCTTCAAGCTGTACTATACTGACGATCGGGTTGTTCATCGGCATAGACAAGATATAGTTGTAGTAGATGAAGTTTCTTGAAACAACCTTAATTAACATAGCAATCTTTAACTGGTGTATTATTGAGGTGCCATCTTCCATTTCGTACTGCCCCTGCTCTATTTAGTCTTTAACTATATTAATAATTCGGCATTTGTCTAGGCCAAATTGCACATGGATGTCATTAGAGAACCCTTCTACTATTTTAAGCATATCATGCAGCTGTTGTTTCATAGTTGCCATCAACTTTAAGTCGCCCATGTATAACAAATGGTTTATCTTTAATGCTTGTACATTGTTGTGCTTGAGACTGAACCCAAAGTTTGTCGAATTCACTTTGTGTAAGAGTGGGTTAATGGCAAGGCAGAACCACAGCGGGCTAAGAGAGTCTCCCTGAAATACACCCCTTCTGATAGGGATAGAGTCGGTTTGTATCGAACAGTCCGCTTCATTCAGAAAGATGTTGGTTTGCCAGGTAGTCATGACATATTCTAAAAAGTCAACAATATGATTATTCACTTTATAGAGTTTCAGCACCATTAATGAGCCAATCATATGGAACTCAATCAAAGGCCTTTTTGTAGTTCACATATGCCTGTAGAGATTTCGTCGTTAGGCATGGGCTTGATTGCAGACAACTGAATCAATTAATAGTTGTTCTTTGCACCCCCTTGAGTTTTTCACGCATCCCTTTTGTTGTTCGGTAATTATGTTGTTCAGCTCACAATGTCTGAAAAGCCGGTGATTACTGCATGAGGTTATAAGTTTGTAAAGGTTGGGAGGCAAGTGATTTGTTGATACTTTGCTTGGTCCTTTGTACATAGGTTATCCTTTGGTAAGAGGTATGTAGCACCATGAGTACGGAAACTAGGCATCTTGTGTGGATGGATAATTTTGTCATTAATGAGTACTGTTAATTTCTCGTGGGTTGCGTAAAGTTTCTTTATCCAGTAATTCGCACACCACCTGGTCCAGGTGCATCTTATCACAATTCTGAAATGCAGCCTCCTCCTCCTTAATTCAGCTCGCTTTGGAGTTATGGGAAACTGTTGTGGAAAGTTGTGTTTTCCAGAACTGCTCGATGGCCGTTTTACCGGGATAACTAGGGGTTTCATTATTATTGATGTTGTTGAGTTTTCTATAAAACCCTTTTTCTGATTTTCGGAATAGTGCGTTGTCTAGTTTCCGTTAGTTACTGGTTTTGTACCTTCTCAATCGACTTGTGTATACTGAAAGCTTTTGTCGCAGTCTGTCCAGACACTGCTGAGATGTGATGTTTTCTCCATCTCACTGGGAGTGTATTCGGTTATTGTCCGTAATAGTCTTGATAAATCTTTCGATTCTGTTGTTCCTGACCCCTCGTTGGTACTCGATCACTCTTCCAATGTCTTTCCGAAGAGAATTAATTTTCCCTTCTAGCCTTCTTTGCCAAGGTGGTATTCGAGGTGTTTGTCTAAGTTGGGGAGGGTCTTGCTTTGGTCTTTTTGCGACCCCAATTGTTCTGCAGATGGAAATTGCAGCACAGTAGATGAATATATGTCTCTTGGCGCCAAAGGTGTTTCAGGCTCTGGATCTGTTGTATTTCGACCAAATAATTCGCGCTCAACTTCGCTCTTTATTTCGTCCAGTTGATCAGGCGGATTAAGGCAATTTCTCAAGATGACACGATATTGATCTGCGACTCTCTGTTCGGTAATTCTGGTTATTATTATATATAAATAAAACATTGACCGTCGGGGAGTAAAAACAACGATCGGCAACCTTCTAGACAGCAATAAAGACGTGTTAGCATTGAATACTCGAACAAACTGGGAGATAACTGTCGAATTTGATAGAGAGTTCGATATGGATTATAAAAAGGAACGGCTGGTGATTGCAATAGTTAACATAGATTAGATAGTGTTATTATTTTGATCTAAATTGTTTTTGAAATCAGCTGTCTTATTGGATTTTGAGATGTAAATAGAGTTCTCGAAAGTGAAATGAATATTAGTTGTTAAAATTTAATTTAAACCCACAGAGTTTATTACAATTTGGTGTTAGAAGTGAAGAAGGTAGCGGCCATCCTGACCGAGGTACATGATGGGATTACCGCAGGTCATCTGGGCATGAATAAAATCTTAGATAAAGTTCGCCAGCGGTACTACTGGGTAAGTTACTTCGAAGACGTCAGAGCTTGATGCCGGAAATGTGACACCTGTGCACCTAGTAAGGGCCCGAAGACCCGGATCAAGGGCAGAATGTCGCAGTACAATGTGGGCGTCCAATTTGAGAGAATTGCCATCGATGTCGCAGATCCATTTCTCAAGTCTGAGAGGGGGCACAAAATTATTTTGGTCGCAATGGATTACTTCAGCAAGTGGCCTGAGGCATTGGCGATACCCAATCAAGAGGCAACCACAGTAGTGACGGTGCTAGTAGAACAGCTATTCAGCAGGTTTGGCGTCCAGTTAGAACTACATTCAGACCAAGGGCATAACTTCGAATCGAATGTATTCCAGAAGGTCTATATAATTGCATCTAAAGTCAGATAGAATGGTGGAAAGATTCAACAGGACTTTGGAACAACACCTTTCCAAGGTCGTCAGCAATAACCAGCGTGATTGGGATGAGCATATTCCGCTATTCCTGTTGGCATATGCGCCCGCAGTCGTACATAACAGTACAGGTCTGACACCAGTCAGGGTCATATTTGGAAAATAGCTAAGAATGCCCTGCGATCTAGCCTTTGGCTCGCCCGAAAGACCGTCCCAAGAAATCAACGATTATGCCGACCAACTCCGACATAACATGCTGGCAATATACGAACTAGCCCACCAGCGACCGGATGAAGACACGATATGACCTCAAAGCCAATTCACTCGGGTTTCAAGAGAGGGACAATGTCTCGCTGTACAACCCCAAGAGGAGCAAGGGTAAATCTTCAAAGCTTACACCCCCCTTGGATGGTCCATACGAGGTGGTCAAGAGGATCAATGACGTTGTCTACCGTATCCGTCGAAACCCAAGAGCTAAGTTGAATGTGGTCCATTTGGTTAGACTTGCTCCCTACCCTTAAGAGAATGTTTCTGATCGGGCAGATCAGAATTAAAGGAGGGCAGTGTTATAAAATTTATATTCGCCGCCACTGGAGATATATAACATTGACCGTCTGGGCATAAAAATAATTATCGGGAACGTTCTAGTCAGCAAAACAACTGCATTAAATATTCGAACAAACTGTGAAATGACCGTCGAATTTGTTAGAGAGTTCGATATAGATTATAAAAAGGAACGGCTGGTCATTGCAATACTTGGTATAGCTTAGATAGTGTTATTATTTTGATGTAAATTGTTTGTGGAATCAGCTGTTATATTGGATTTTTAGGTGTAAATAAAGTGCTAGAAAGTGAATATTAGTTGTTAAAATTTAATTTGAACCCATGAAGTGTATTGCATTATTATTGTTCGAAAACAAAGTTTTCTCTTAAAAGGGTGAAATAACCTCGAGTACCAAAAGAGAGATGCGTAGTGGCGCACTCTAACGGTTGGTTTAGTAACAGCGCAACCTGGCAATAACAACATAAGTCAGTTGGTAGTAATCAATCAGAAGAGTAGAAACGCTCAGTTGCGCAGTAACAGTAGCGCAATAGTAATGTAAAAGCAGTGTGAAAATGGAGTTGTAAATTATAGTTGTAGATAATTAGTGTAGTTTTAATGGTAGTTATTTAGTTATTGGGCTTCAACCAGGTCATAAAGCATTTTGGGAATGTAGACCGTTGAACGAAACAGTATTAGTTAGTACATCGGAGTAAATTGTGAAAAAAATGTATAAAGAATGTGAAGTAAAATTTTCTTGGGATACACATCAATGGCGTAAGTCACCCATGGTAGTTTTGGATATTGTTGTTGAGTGATCTGTTGCAGAATATTGTCAGACTCAATCAGCATATATAGAGAAGATTGTGATATAGATTGTGATTATTATAGCTTAATAAACTGTTATTGTTGGAACAGTATTATTGATGTACCCGCAATACGTATAGAATAAAACCAATTCCCGTGTCTTCAAGGTCCAGATTCTAGCTGAATTGAACGAGTAACCACTCTACATATGCGTGGTCCTTCTAGCCGGACTGAGTAGTAAATATGCTCCGTATTCAAGCCGGAGAAACCCACAGAATCACCTTTGTAGAACTAGCAAAGGTAAAGCAAAAACTCTTTTGTACATAAGATACTAGTCCAACCGGATGAACCCGCAGAAACCCTTTTGTTGGACCCGTGAAATGTAAAGGAAACTCTTTCTTCAGGGGTGAAGAAGAAGCATCTGTACTGTAAAAACAAAAAGAGGAGTGAGTGATTTAGGAAATAAAATTAAATTAGAAATGAAATTAGACATGTTAGAAAAGAATTATAGTAAATATAATGATATTCAAGATGAAATTGAAGTACAGACTCAAGATATTGAGAAACAAATTATTGACAGGCTTGAAATTGAAGATAGTTATTTCCATATTTGTAGTCTGATAAACAATCTATTAGCAAATTACATTTAGCTGCTTCCCAGAATGTAAAAATATCTAGGACATCCAAACGCAATGTAAAACTTCCTAACATTGAAATTCCAGTATTTGATGAAAATTGTTTAGATTATAGAGCATTTAGAGAACTTTTTGTTGCACTGATTTTTAATAATGATAGTTTAGAGTCAAACACAGAGAAATTCTCTTATTTAAAAACATATTTGATAGGTGAACCTCTGCAATAATTTCTCAATTAGATGTAACAGACCAGAATTTCCAAATAGTTTTAGAATTGTTAGATAATAGTTTTATAAATGTTATAAATGTACATTTTTCACAATTGATGAATATTGACATGAAAACTACAAAAATTTACAACGGAAACAGGTTCATTAATAAATTCTTTGATTACTTTAAAGGTAGAATATTTTTATTTGATGCATTGGTAGTAAATTTATTGAACAGTGAATTAAATTACAATACAAAAAGGTCTTTTAAGGACGCATTTGTCAATGACTAAAATGTATCTATAGAGCAATTTTTTGAATTTATTCAGAACAAATGTCACATTCTTGAAAATTTGTCAACGCAGGATGGTACTCGTGAGAGTGCTGCATCTTCGAGAACTCAAAACATTTCATCACCCAAACAATCACACAAAAAGGTGTCATTGTTGTCTAGTAGTAGTACAGGATCGAACAGTGATCATAGAACACATTCTCATTCACCAGTCCAGCAAAAGACAACACCCCAGTGCCCATCTTGTGGGTTTTGTAAGGTTAAAACGCATAAAGTTTTTTCTTGTCCAACTTAGATCGTTTTGAATTTATTAAAAGTAATAAATTTTATTTTTCAAGTTTGAGTAATAAAGATTATCATGTTAGGTGCTCATCTCCTAATATGTGTAAAGTATGTGCTCTAAAACACCATACTATGCTACATATCTCGATAAAGGATAAAAAAAAGAGAAACTAATTCTCCACCTGCAAATAAGCAAGATGGTGCAAACCAGGTTTGTGCATCTCAGGACAATCGTAAACAACCAGTACCTGCTAACAGCTGAAAACCTCAGGTAACAATGTTGAATTTGAATTCTGGCCATGTTTTATTTGCAACAGCCCAAGTAGAATTGTACCCACTTAGTGGGCCCTCTATAGTTGCTCGAGCTCTGCTAGATCCAGGCAGTCAGAACTCATTCATTAGCTTGTCATTAAGTAACCAGTTGGGTTGTAGTATCCAACCCCAAAGATTGGAAGTTTCAGGAATATTTAATCAAAAAGTACTAAGTTGAATGGTGTAACCAATTTCACTTTGTATTCTCGTGTAGAGAAATCATTTCATCATGAAATAACTTGTGCTCTGCTAGATTCAATAACACAAAATCTTCCCAAGTTGTCATAAATAGGTCCACATTGCCAGCACTACACCCTAATATCAGGAATTCTTTGGCTGATCCTAATTTTGGTAGATTTCCGGTTGATTTTCTTATTATCAATATGCTCACAAAGATCTAGGTGATTCCTTCTTTATGGCTAAATACAGATTTCAATCTTTATAAAAAAGACTGTTAATAGATTCAAAACTTAAAGAAGAGTATAGGAATTTGTTTTTTGAATATTTACAGTTAGGACATGGCAAATTTGTACCTCTGGAGCTTTTCACACCCCAGTTAGATCACAAATATTTTGTTCCGCTCTTGTGTGTTGTAAGAGAACACAGTCCATCAACCAAAGTTCGAAAAGTGTTTCACTATTCAGCCAAATTATCAACTGGCATTTCGTTAAATGATATTTCTTTGAAAGGGCCTAGAGTCCAACCAGAACTGTTAGACATCTTAGTTAGATTAAGGAATTTTAGGTATGCACTTACAGCAAACATAAAAAAATGTATAGACAAGTGCAGTTATCTCCTCAGTTCCACTTCTTGCAGAATGCCTTATGGAGAGAATCTCCTAATGATGACTTCTTATGTTTACAAATGAACACAGTGTCTTTTGGTCAGACTAGCGCTCCTTACTTGGCTTGCAGAGTATTGAAAGAAACAGCTTTGCAATCTTCTGATAAACCCAATGTCTAATACACATTGTTAAATCAAACATATGTTGATGATGTCTTGTCTGAAGCAGACAATATACAGGATTTAGAACTCTTATACACTAAAAACCGTATTAGCTTGTTATGCGTTTAATCTACATAAATTTCATTCTAATGAGGCTCAATTTAGCAATTATAGTACTCAGGGGGTAACAGAAAAAGATTTGAATCTGGATGAAAATCCTAACAGATATTAGGAATTTGTTGGACTGCTCAGGACGATATTTTGAAGATATCTACCCCTCCTCCCTGCTTATATACACTTGTCACAAAAAGAAAAATATTGTCAATAATATCTAAATATTTTGACCCCTTGGGATTATTCAACCCAGTGATAGTCCAAGGAAAGTTACTGATGCAAAAATTATGGACATCCAAAGTTGCATGGGATGATTCTATTATGGTTTTAGTTAAAGACATGGTCACCCGTCCTTTACAGTGGCCCTTAGCATGTGTAAGATGAGAGAGTTAGATCACTTCCGCTGGAGAATATGTACTCCCAATTGTAAAGATTGCCAAGTTACCTACAGAAAATATCTTAGGCTCCTTAGATAATGAAGCCGGGGGAATGTAGCTAGTGACGCATCCCTCGGCTCCCCTCCGGTCACTAGAAAAAACCCAAAATTGAGAAATCAATAACCGCGAAACCATTTATTCGCCATTTCATGCTGCGACCCAATCTCATTTTGCAGTAGAAATGTGACACCAATTGAGATTTCTTTAGTCTTCCAAATTTTCCTCTCTCTTTATTGGTCTATCCCCGGCTCCATGAGCGTGCCGAACCCAGTCTTTTTAGCACTTATGTCAACCTTGGTTCTAGTAACCAGAGTACATGTGGAAATGCCACTGTACTTACCCGTTCTCAGGCAATTTGTTTTCTTGATAGTAATCACCTGATAAATTAGTCTGATGATTGATTGCAGGACATGAATAGTGAATTTCAAATATCAGTAAGTGAACATGGGACTTACTTAGGGATATATAAGTAAAATTGACTGTTCCGACTCTAGGTCGTCGAATGAATCACGGGTTTTCAAGTCAGTTATAGACACTGGTCATTAGCTGACACACAAGGTGATTTATGAGAAATATCACACATACTTGTTGTCAAGCAACAATATTTCCTGTTGTGTCAGAATTATTGTTGACATATATGAATCCAAGAGACAGAGAGATAGGCTCATTGTCATCGTCAACACTCCTTCTTTTTGCGTAAAGTGGTATGTGTACAGTTGGTTGCCCATAGTCAGGGCAAAATGAAGATGCTACACGTTTGGTGTAAACACAGGTTGAGTATAGGTATGGCTCAGAGTGAAGGATGGAATGAAAAGACAAAGGTGAGATATGGTCCTGGACAGGGTTATAGTTGAATGATTCTTCTGACGAGATCCTATGAGTTGTAGATACTTGGCGAGCACTTTTACAGAAGGGAAGTTCGGCTGTATTTTGTTTTGATCTTTGATTATTTTCTCAATTTAGAGAAAGTTTAGGTAAGTCTTCTCTCGAAGATGCCAGTATGTTCGAAAACAAAGATTTCTCTTGGAAGGATTAAATAACCTCGTGTACCAAAAGAGAGATGCGTAGTGGTGGTTTAGTAACAGCGCAACCTGGCAATAATAACAGAAGTCAGTTGGTAGTAATGTAAAAACGCTCAGTTGGCAGCCATAAAATAGCAAGGAAACGTGTGTGCGCAGTAGAAATAGCGCAATAATAATATAGAAGAAGCGTGAAAATGGTGTCGTCGTTCATTATAGTTGTAGATAATTAGTGTAGTTTTAATGGTAGTTATTTAGTTATTGGGCTTCAACCAGGTCATAAAGCATTTTGGGAATGTAGACCTGTGAACGAATAGTATTAGTTAGTACATTGAAGTAAATTGTGAAGAAAATTCATAAAGCTTGTGAAGTAGAATTTTCTTGGAATACACATCAATGGCGTCAGGCAGCCATGGTAGTTTTGAACATTGTTGTTGAGTGATCTGTTGCAGAATATTGTAAGACTCAATCAGCATATGCAGAGAACATTGTGATATAGATTGTGATTATTATAACTTAACAAACTGTTATTGTTGGAACAGTGTTATTGATGTACCCGCAATTACGTAGAGAATAAAACAAATTCCCATGTTTTCAAGGTTCAGATTCTAGCTGAATTGAACGGGTAACCATTCTGCGTATACAATTATTATTACATTAATTTGGTATTGTATTTGTTTACTTTTGCCATCATGCTTGTTCTCCCCATTTTCAATACCCAAGGTGTATTAATACATCCTGCTCCTATCAGCCTCGTTAGATTTAGCTGCCAAACTATCTGGTGGAAATTTTTATATGGCGAAATATCTCAAACGGATATTTTTTTTACGTTTCTGATCACATATGACAAAATAAGAAAAAAGTAATATAATCAAATTATTCACCTTCACGGTATTTGCCTGCTGTCTAATGCCTTCCATTAAATCCTATAAAATTGTCACATAACGGCCACACAAGATGAGATCTATTGTGTTGAGATCTTGAGAGATTAGTGCTCTCTCAATTGGTCAACTTCTAGCAATTAAGTTTCTATTAAAGGTGGTGTCCAAAAACTAAACCTAGTTTTTTTGTGGATTGTGGGTTGTACTGTTTGTATCCAGAAAGCATCTTCCTGAGGCCAGCATGGACAATTGTTATGATTTACTGCATTATTTAACAAAACGTTGCCTCATCGAAAAAATGGATATGATTTAAATCTTGGGGATCACTGTCACATTGCGGCATAAAAAAACCGATGTAGTATTAACGTTAAATGTTTATACCCCAAAGCGACTAAACAAAAATAATAGACACAAAATTACCATGCAGTTATTAATCAAAGGATACCACTATTAAATTACCTTCTGTTAGAATAAGAAACTAAAAAGTACCTAGAAAAACAACTTGTTGAAATAAATATAACAAGCTATTTGCAAGGAGCTTATGTATTTGACATGTATACTTCTTAGCACCCCACAAATCTTTTAATCTTTTTGTAAATGTGGTTCCTAAACCAAAGTCGTCATGGCACTAACCCCCGAAACCCAATAACTTGAAACATTGAGCTTCATATTTCTATATTTGTCGATTTCATTGATTTTGATGGTGTTTTTTACAAAGATGGAAATCCTCGTGGAAAATTGTATTTCAGAAAAAACTTGTGATGTTCTAAGGGGACGATTGACAGCAAACTCTCAAGCGAATTCTACTAAGTAACTTTTTGGTCTTTGCTGTAGATAAGCAAGTTAAACTTCGCAGAATAACCTTCCTCTTATGTTTGATCCAAAAGAACCAAATAAAAATAACTAAAATAAAATATAAACTATTTTTTTCTTTGAGAAATTGACTTCGCTTACACTGCATTGAAACACAAATGAAATTGTATGTAGATACATGATAGTTTAAATTTAGTAGCTTATCTTTACAGTCAGTTATTTACAGCAAATAATAACTTTTGGTTTTTATTTGATAAAAATATAGACTGCTTCACGTAAAAAGCTTATTATGTAGTATCTGCTATATTATCATGTAAATTCCTTAAGGGGTACTTTTTAGTTTTCCTGTCTCACTTATACTTATAGTTATATTAGTGCTATCAAACTTTAGTATTATTTGTGACAAAAATCGAACTCCAGTAGTGACTGTGGTGAGTATCCCAGGGCTAACTGAGCATAAATGGTGATTGTGTAAAATTCGTATTCGCAAAAATGATATTAATCATTAATAATTTAGACGTTGGGTTCAGTTTTACTGTTGGCCCGCTTAGAACTCTTGTCTACAACAATTTGCTCTCACAAGCCTTAAAAATGCATCAAAATCAATGAAAATGACGAAAATCGAAATCTTGGAGCTCAGTGTTGGTATTTAGTTTCGGAGGCTAGTGACCTGAGGATTTCAGTTAATGGTACAAACATCTACGAACATAATTTGCTCCAGTTTGACTCAAAACCACCCCAAAAGCCGATTTGGGGAGTTGTTTATATCTGTCAAAATTTATTATATTCCTACCCAACCTCCTGATATAAGTTAGCGGTCTTTTGCGAAAAAATGTTCTCTCTCTAATGATCTAAAAGTTCTCTTCGAACACATCATTACCTAGACAAATACACATTCTCTTTTTTTTATCAGCGTTACGTAAAGAAATTTATCACTTGGCATATTTGGCATTTTCAAAAAAAAAAAAGAATATTGGTCCTATTTATGAATTCTGCGTAGACATTTATCAAAACACTATATTTACAAAATATAGACAAAGGTGGTTACAGAAATTAAAAGACTGAATCACAAATTACAGTAAGTTTTCAGTTTGTCAACTAAAGAAAATATTTGTAAAATAAAGAATAGAATTTTGATACAACTACGGAAAAGATAAATGACTCAACGACTAGTTATCTCTGCTAGCTATAACAATCAAAACTTACACTAAATACGGTTCTGGTTTATAGAATGGGAACAGACAGCAGAAAGCCGATCAATATTCCTGTTTGAAATTAGTTCAATTTTCCTCTGTTCCGTGTTGGTGCGATTTCAATGAACTAACGATTAATATTTACCTGAATAAGAGAAGTCATTCTATTAAATATGGACCAAGTAAGCTTGAATTAACAAAAATACAACAATTTAGAATATTATTCAAATATTGGTTAGATTTTCATCTTTGCACATGTGCAGTTAATGTACGGCAGATAAATTTATTAGAGGCTATGAACCGATTTTGATCCATTATTGCAGACAACATAAATGATCAAGATTACATCAACGTATAACGTTATGTACAACTTGGGACCGCGGAATTTCACTTAAAGTTTTGTTACTCAATAAATGTCTAACTTCAATTGGCATTACCTAGAGTTAATAAAACACTTACGAGGTAACCTAATAAACATTAACATGATCTAATACTACAATATATAATTTAGTTTCCCCTATTATCGGTGGGTAATATAATTATTACATTATGAAAGTCGGAAACTTTGTGGTGCTTTATTGAGCTGAAAATGTTTTGTGCGAATGTAAGTCGGATGCCCATGCAAGATTATAGTATGGCTAAGCTACTTTGTTTCGGAAAGTGCTTACAGGAACATGACAGATAAACGCCACCCTATCGTTTTTGACTAATACTTTAAGTTTGTTATTTTGTTTAATGAAGAAGCCATAAAGCGCATACACGAACTCACTATTAATACAGCAATCAATGCATCAGATGTTTCAGATTTGACCCTAAAATGAAACGATTTTTATTATTTTAAACGAAAAACATTAGACGAACTAAAGCAAATAAAGTGATCAAATTTGCTCAGAAATGAATTGAGATCTCAAACAATTTTTATTTAAAGACAACGCTGTCATGTACAAAATTTTTCTCGTCAATTCAATGCAAAACTGGTACAGACGCCACTGGTAGAAATAAGAAATTTGTTTTTACATCAGAAAATGCATCTTGATGCGTAGTACACATGTAGCAAATTTAATAAACATATCTACAATAGTAATAATAATTGTAATAGATATTACAACAAAAAATCCCAAGTTAAGTAAAGCATTTGTTCGTATGAAATTTTTTTCATTAAATGAACCCAAAAGTGGGCCGTTTAAATATTTTAACTTACTTTTGAAACATCCTCTTTACCAACTATTATTTTTTTAGTTGTTTATTTGCACACCATATAGGTTGACCATATAGGTTGTTTTCAATTGAAATTTCTATTGGTCTTGTCAGTGGTAATGTAGGCCGGGTTGACAAAGAAGAATGGGATTCGAATGAGAAGAATAAAGCAAGAAGCGTTGTAAGAAAATTTCATACCGGTCTTAGAAACGAGCTAACATCAGTAAAATCAAAATTTGAAATTATCAATAGAGCATTAGTTCAACGTGAACACTTTCTAATTTATGTTGCTTATGCTATCAGCATACAAAACAGTCAAGGACTGAATTTGTATAATGCTCTCATTGATAGTGGATCATCTACATTTTCTTGTGGGCAGGATTATGTTGCATTCTCTAGAGTCACTCATTTGCAAAGTGTTTGTCTTACAAATATTGATTTAAGTATATGTAGGCATAATATGCTATAACATATATCATACTCTTGACAGATGGTTCGAGTGTTTTATATAAAAACATAAGCAAATATATATACAGATATATATCCACATATTTAGAACTATATCATATAAACATCATATAAACGGCTGTCATACGTTGAATGGTATAGTTCTAAATATGTGGATATATATATATATATATATATATATATATATATATATATATATATCTGTATATATATTTACTTATCTGTTTTTATATAAAACACTCGAACCATCTGTGAAGAGTATGGTATATGTTATAGGATAGTATGCCTTCATATACTTAAATTACTCACTAGACGATAGATGTCACCGACATCTATTAGGTTTAATACACTGATTGTTGTCTTACTGTTGTGTATTACATCCAAGTATTTCACTTTAGAACTTGTCATTCAAGGAAGCGTATCTGACGAGAACTCCTGGTTCGAAACGGCTGTCATACGTTGAATGATATAGTTCTAAATATGTGGATATATATCTGTATATATAATTCAGCTATTAACCGGTAATATAACAAATAAATGTAAATGATAACTCCATTCGAAGAGAAATTGCATAATAATCTGTTTTATTTTAATACTAATACATATTCAATTTCCATTTATAAATTTAATTAATAGTAAATGGGTGACCGAACTTTACTCGTAAATTCAAGAGTTCATCAAACTTCGGACAGTTACTCTAAGTTTTCTCAAGATGAAATGATTGACTTTAATTTCAATTCTCTAACACTTTCTAAAATACTCAATATAATAATTCCATTTGAAGACGCGAGATGAAAGACCGACATCTAGGATTTTCAAGAGAATCAGTACACAGAGGTTCCGAATCTGGAGCCGTTCCGTGTAATTGGTGTTCTCCCTTAACTCCTAGGACAGATTGTCACGATAAAATTTTTCAGGTTACTTCACCTGTCAGAGATATTGAATACTCTCTTCGAGGTGTCATTCCTTTGTACGCAAGACAATATATATTTTATATTCACTTTGATTCAAATCACTTTTTAAAAAAGATTTTTTTATTTAAAAACATACACAATTAAAATGACTTAATATTTAAATAACTTAATACTAAAAGTGATAATATTTGAATGACTTAATACTAAAAGTGATACTAATTGAATGACGACACGAGATCGTTTACAGTTGTTTTTATAACATCGAGAAAAGTGCTGATGCAAGTCAGCTATTTTACTGGGTAAACGGACTCGTGTAGGTTTCCGGGAAGTTGTTTGCATATAATTCAAGATGAAATTTGATATCCCTGAGAAGTCACGTACGCTTTAAATTCCGTTGACTTCTCGACTGTGTGAACTAAGTGCTGATATATTTTGCATATAACAACTCCCCTTACATATCAAAAGTTGATGCTACAACATCAACTATTAGGAACAGAAACATAAAATAATATAAAATGATGTTTGAATGGTATAAATAATAAGTAATAAGTGTATAAAATATGAATAAAATAAAGTAATAGGTAAAAATCAAATATCAATTTGTAAAATAAAATAATACGAGTAATAATTAAATGCTTAACCTAAACATATCAAAATAAAATATAAAGTAAAAGCATATGTGAATAAAAATAATGTGTAGAAAAATAAATGGTTAATGATATAAATCGATATTAAAAATAGGTGTTTTTAGAGAACATAAAGGGTATACCTAAACTTGCGTCTCTAAGCTTTGTTCCGTTTTCAAAACAGGCCTAAGCTTGGGGAAGAATTTGAGTCTTGGCTGAGGCACTGAAGTCTGGTCAGGATTGCAGTCCTTTGGAGGTTTTACCATCCTCTTTTTGACAGCTTGGAAGGTGATGAGTGCTGCTATGATCATGAGAGCAGCTATGGTTGTATAGGTAAACCGAGAGATATTTTTGGTTACAAACGGCTGGTTTATGAGACCATCGAGGTCTCTGGAATATTGTTCCAATTTGTAATTTGCTACGTCTAATTCTTCTACATTAAGCGTGTTCAGCTTCAGGGGCTGAAGTTCAGGAATTATAATTTTTTCTGGCACTGCGTCGCAACAGTTGAACGGCACTGTTACTGGTTGGAAGGTTTCTAGAACATCGATTTGTTTACCAGATTCGGCTTGGACTTTTTCAATTCCTATAAACGCACTACACTCTGATTGAAAAGTCAATATGGAGTTGAGGGAGATTGTAAGAGTTTTTGGGTTTGTTTGAGCGCAATTCACTGTAACACTTATGGGTTCAGAAGTAATTATGAGCCATGTATTGGGTTTTAGTTTTTGAACGTTGTATCCCTGAGTGAATATTAGTGAGCTTTTACAGTTGTCCGGTACCTTCTGGACATTCTTTAGAAGTTGAGCTTCACATAACGCGTTTGTGTCAATAGGATATGCGTAAAGTTCAGAACACAGTTTCTTACGAGTGGCTAACTGTTTACACGCACTTAAGTCTTTGATCGGAATAAACATTAAAGAATCATCATTCTTTGCAAGATATTTTTGAGTGAAGGATAAAATATGATGTAAACCTGTTTTTTCATTGTATATAGGGATAGGATATAAATGAAAGAGTGTGTAAGGATGTTGTTCGACTAAAGGGATTCTTAAGACAAATATAAGATCGGTATATGTTTGAAATGCCTCTAGTTCAATGATTTCCAGATATTGTGCGATGCTCGAGTACTTTACAGCCAATGGAAGGTTACTTTTGACTAAATTTTGCGATATTTCCTGTAATGAGGTAATAATTCTAATAATTCTAAGTAGAGATAATTCTCCATAAGTTTTTCACACATTTCAAGTAATGCGAGTTTAGATTCGACGGACGCGACCTTATCATTGATTCGTCAATTCTAAGATTTTGGATAGTTTCGTTGAAGTTTTTAATTACAGATGTGGTGACACTTATTTGTTTTTTTTTTGTAAGTTCTCAATCTGAAGTTGGCCTTGATTTAAGCGGTTTATGCTTTCGGTAAAGTATTTTCCGTAAGCAGCGTCTAAATTGCCAGTGATTGCTTTAAAAAGGATACCTACCCCATCAAGTATACCTCGTTTGTGTCTTTTAGTGTCCATGTGAATGTCAGTAAATTTCTGTTTGATTGAGTTAGCAATTTGATTGAAAAGATTAATGTGGGTTTGTATGTCTGCGCGAAAGTAGGTCATAGCAAAAAAATTGAAGTTAACAGTTTTTACAAGAGTTTGTAATATTCTGTTATTTGTTGTAAATACTTGTTCCAGGGCAGAAATGTTTCTGTGTACTAAAAGTGTCCATTTATCATTGGATACAGTTATTTCTGCTTCGTTATGGAAGTAGATATACCTAAAGTATTGTTTATTGGTTGTATGTGAAATTGGGCTACTGCTGACCCGAACAGCAGGCAAAACCTGAAACAGAAATTAACTTTCTGAGAACGGTTTCATTCGGTCGAAATTTACTTTTGATTTTTAGTTGATTTTAGGGTTTAGTACTGTTGCGGAGTTTCTGTGAATCTCCAGGATTTCGAAAGGACCATTATTTTGGAGTTTGTCCTTGATCTGGGATTCTTTAATATAGACTTTATCGCCTATTTGATACTTATTTTCAGAAACGTGTTCATCAAATCTGACTTTAGCTTTATGTTTTTGGATTTCCGTTCTTTCGCGAGCAATTTTATAATAGTGAGAGATACGATTATTGAGATCTCTGATGTACTTAGTTATCAGAGCTTGTTGGTTGTAGAGAGTTTCTGGAGTCCTGCTGAAGTATGTCCGTAAACAAGTTCGTAAGGGGTGAATCCATGAGTTTTGTTTACAGAATTGTTATATGCAATGATTGCATAAGGGAGGATGTTAAAAGGGTGTTCGTCAGGATTTTCTATTTTATGGATTCTAATCATCTCTAATAAGGTCGAGTGGAATCGTTCTAATGAACCATTTGACTGGGGATGTCCCGCACTAGAATAGGATAGTTTGATGTCAAATAGTTTACACAAGTCTCTCATTAGTGCGTTGTCGAATTCCCTGCCATAATCACAATGTATCCGTAATGGGGTACCGAAGTGTTGGAAATAGAGTAGTAAAGTACTAACAGCGGTTTTTGCGAATTTGTCGGTTATGGGGTAGGCCTGAGAGAATTTTGTCAGTTCGTCCCGGATAGTTAAAGCATAGTTTCTTGTCGGGACTTCGAGAATGTCGATGTTGACACGTTCAAAGGGTGTCCGTGGAGTTTCGGTGATGACGAGAGGGCTGTCGAGATTTTTTCGGTAAACTTTTGCCTTCTGGCAAGTCTGACAATTTTTGATAAAATTGTCAACGTCTTTAGTTAGTCCTTGCTAATTGTATTTTTCCTTTATTCTGCGGATAGTTTCATTGATATCTCGATGTATATTATTTTGCCATTATGGGATTGGTCGAGAATTATAGGTATTTCATTTTTCTCAACCTTTTAGACGATATTTTGGCAAACTTTCCATTTTAAATCGATTTCGGAAAAGATGAACGAAAGCATTTCCAGAATGGGCAAATCTATGTTATTCTCAACACAGTATATTTCGTTTTCCTTAAACACATCTCTACTATTGTATAAAGATGCGAAAAGAATCTCGTTAACTACTTCGGGGTCAGAAGGGAGAGGGACGATGAGATAGCGTCTCTTTCTGACACTTTTGCTTGCAAAAACGTTTATTCGTGGGGTGTGAAAATCGACATTTTCCTCAAAAATGTCCTCGATGATGTCGTGGTGAAAATCTTTCATGAGAGAACCTTGGGGGAATACAAGAATGTTTTCTCTGTCTAATAGTTGGCAGTTAGAAAATTGAATTTTGTCGTAGTCTATTAGTGAGACGGTCTGGTATCGCTCTACAAAAGTTCTGAACTCCTCAGAAATTTGATTGAAGTTAATGAGACTTTTTCTCTCTATTTCTTTGAGTCATCGTCAGTCTCGTTTGGTGGGAGTACTGCAAACGGTGTTAGAGGATTGTTTGTCTGAAAGGATACGTATTCATTAAAGTTGTTAACTTTAATGTGAGAGAGAGCATCGGCACTTTTATTTACCTTGCCGGGCTTGTAGATTATTTGCTAATCATACTTCTCGAGTTTGAAGCGCCATCTGGTAAGCCTACTTCCAGGGTCTTTGATTGAAAATAACCACGTTAACGGGCGGTGATCGGTCAGAAGTAGAAACTTACGTCCAAAAATTAGCGGTCTATAGTGCTTAACAGCCCACACTATAGCAAGAAGTTCTCTTTCGATGGTAGAGTACTTAGTGTCAGCCTTGCAAAGGGTTCTCGAGGCATAGGCTATGGGCAAATCCTTGCCTATAGGACCTTGAGAAAGAACTGCGCCGATAGCAAAAGAACTGGCGTCAGTTGTGAGAATAAATGGTTCCTCGAAGTTAGGGTATATGAGAATTGGGGTAGATGTAAGAGCAATTTTTAATTGTTCAAAAGATTTAACGCATTTCTGAGTCAAATTGAAAGGGGACATCTTTTTGAAGTAATTTTGTTAGTGGCTTGGAAATTTTAGCGAAGTTTGGAATGAACCGCCTATAATAGCCAGCTAAACCTAGAAATGATTTAATGTCTTTTTGGTTTTTTGACTGGGGTAAGTTGAGAATGCAATCGACTTTTGAGGGATTTGGCTTTACGCATACGGCCTAGGGGCGATGCACCATGATTGGAGTTAGAAGGGCGCTATGAATTGTCGGGGATCGATAATGTCGTCCATGTATCTTTCGATCCGAGAAGAATATCCATAACCCGTTGAAACGTTGATGGAGCATTCTTCAGGCCAAAAGGCATTTTGATATTTGGCTTTTCACAATTTGATGAAATCAAGAAGCTCGAGGGTGGTGAAATACTGGCACTTGCCGAGTTGGTCGAGTGTCAGATGAAGAGGGTACTTGTCGGGTCAGTTCGTTTAGTTTAGTAGTCAACGACGACACGCCATTTTTGTGGGTCCAATTTTTTAGATATACAGGGGATTTTAGAAGAGCGTGTGCATTTTGAAAGATTTGGGGGTAACGATATGATTTTGTGAAAGATGGTTTCGCATTGTTGGTATCTATAGAGTGTTTAATTTCATTCGTAAAGGTCAGTTGGTCGCCTTCTAAATAGAAGATATCGGAGTATTCAAGACAAAGTTCTGAAATGAATTCAAATTCTTCCTCGTTGAGATGTTCTAAACGAAGCTGGTTCATTATCGTCATTTGTCTGTCATTCTCGGTTAAGTTACGTGTTTCGTTTTCAGAGAAGGTGTTTGTTGTGAAATTCTCTATTGGTTCTAAATCGAGTTTGTCAAAATTTATGGTTTTGGGAATGGCATTAGCGTTCAAAACGGAAGTTAGGAATTTACCATTTTCATTGATTTTGACTATGGCATTCGGGAGACGAACTTTCTCAATTTCGATTGAAGAGAGAATAGCATCTGTATTCTTGAGGTTACATTTCAATTTACAGATTTGCTCAGTTCGAGAGTCCAAGGTAATTGTGTTGACTGGAATATATTTGGTTGAAGGTGTAGAGTTACTATTACGCATGATCGTATCATCCGTAACTTTGAATAGTGGCAGAGTTTTAAAATTTGTAACGAGTTATTTCTTATTGAAATCTATGATGCAGTTATAGTGTTCCAGGAAGTCTGAACCTAATAACCCATCAAATTCGATGTCTATATTACAGATGTACACCTTATGTGGGTCGTAGATATTGAAAGGAACCAGGGTGGATTCAATAATTAGAATTTTCTCATCTGTAATGCCTTGAATGATAACATTTTCAGGAAACCGTTGTTTGAAGCGTTGGCAGGTTTCAGGTTTAAAAATTGAAAGTCCTGCACCCGTATCGATAAGAAGTTTATAGGTGTTTGAAGAGTCAGTAATATAATAAAGATTCTTTGAGTTGACGGAGAGAAGGGGTCTTACAGAAAGTTCTGTTCTGGGAAGTTGACATTCGGGCTGAAGTCGTCCAGATTCATTGTCTGAATTTGGGTTTGAATTTCTGAAATTTCTTCGTCTGGGGGTTCTGACTGAGTGGGGGTCAAATGAAAATTTACTTGAGAAGAATCAGGTTCGTCAGAATAAAATTCGTATAACTGTTCAGTATTGAAATATTCTGGTTCACCGTTTTGTTCGAAATCATTAGGGTGATAATCTTGTACGTTTCCGTACTAATCGGGTAAAGAGGTGTAATCATTTTCGTTGTGGAAGTAGTTGTAGTCATTGTGATGAGGACCGAATTGTAAATGGTTCAAGTGATGAGTCTTTGGTTGCTGATGTTTATTTAAAGAAACTCGGGTTCGGTCTGTAATTGCCAGACATTTGGGGTTGTGTACTGATAGACGGACGAAATTGTTGCTGTGAAAATTGTTGACTGGGATTAACATTTGTGGATTGATTAGCAGGTTGATTGGAAAAATGAGGGCGGTAATTAGAATAGTTCTGATTAGAATTCGGGTTGTGTTGAAATTGTCTCATTCTCAATAAGCATTCGTTGCTTAAATGGCCCATGCGTTTACAAAAAGAGCATTGTTTTGGAGGGGACCGTTATTTGGTTTACGAGAGGGTTGTTGGAAACTTCTATTACCTGAAAATTTCTGGGTTTCTAAATGTGATAGTTGTAGTTCTCGTTTAATCCTGGAAATGGCAGTGAGAATACTGCATGGGTCGCTAGCGCGAAGGAGTTGTTCAATTTTGGGCTCTAAACCCGTGAGGAGGCTATTGAGAGCCATTGACTCTATTAAGTCAATCTGTGCTTGTTTTTCTTTGATAGTTAAATTTTATTTGTTTATAGCTGCTAGCATTTTCGCTTGATGCGTCTGGAGTCTAGCAGAGAACGTGAGAGGAGATTCATTAGGAGTTTGCCGCATTCGTTGCAAGTCCTGTATAAGAGCCGAGAGATCCCGGGGATCTCCAAAATGATTTTCTAGGAGGGTTTGAATTTCAGCTAGTTGACTAGGGTTTCGCGAATTAATTAACTCAGCCGCTCTACCGCGTAACTTATTTTTTATATGGAGAATTAGCAATACTTGCTGATTATCCGTTGCCATGCTGTAAGCAGTATTACAGGAGCATATGAAAGTATTCAAAAATATCGGATTCCATCATACTCAGGAATTATGGCAAATATTTCCGATAGCTTATAGGGTTCTACCGTTGGTGTAGCTGCTTGTCTAGTAGTTGTCATTTTGAAAGATTTATAAATTCGCACAATAAATAAAAATTAAATGTTGAGGTAGAGATTTTAAATTGGAAATGTAGAAAATATTTTGTTTATCAAAATGCAATACTAAGTAATGTTTCAAATTCAAAATAAGAATGTATAAACATGTTATAACTTGAAATGGTAGAAAATATATTGTTTATCAAATCAGTATCGAGTAATATTTAATGTAGGAGTTGCAAAATCAAAATGGGAATGTATAAATGGTAAAATATGTTTAAAATAATGTTTCAAATAATAAAATAATGCAATAATATAAAATATTTAGTTTCAAAATTATTTAGGGAATGTAAAGTAATGAGGAATAAAATATATAAATGAAAGAACTGGTGGTCATTCAAAATAAAATCGAAATAAAATAGTTACTTTATGATTCTTACGTTATTATTCCTCGCATCGGACTGTTCTCCGCGTCACTTAGCACTGGTTAGCCTGGTTGCGTGTTCCTTTGCTAGTACTTGGTAGTTGTTGTCCTTTTCAAGTAGGTTCAATTCTGTAAAGGCTTGAAAACCACCACAACTAGTTAGAAATCTTCGTGATCTAGCTGTGTCTGGAATATCCTACTGACTGCGCCAATTTTATATTCACTTTGATTCAAATCACTTTTTAAAAAAGATTTTATTATTTAAAAACATACACAATTTACAATGAACAATTAAAATGACTTAATATTTAAATAACTTAATACTAAAAGTGATAATATTTGAATGACTTAATACTAAAAGTGATACTAATTGAAAGACGACACGAGATCGTTTCCAGTTGCTTTTATAACATCGAGAAAAGTGCTGATGCAAGTCAGCGATTTTACTGGGTAAACTGACTCGTGTAGGTTTCCGGCAAGTTGTTTGCATATAATTCAAGATGAAATTTGATATCCCTGAGAAGCCACGTACGCTTTAAATTCCGTTGACTTCTCGACTGTGTGAACTAAGTGCTGATATATTTTGCATATAACATATGTTATATATAAATATAATATATATTGTTTCTGGTCGGGAACCTTCATCAGTTGCGCTTCCCACAATTGAATGTCCTCTCGAACACTTCTTTATGCATTTGATGCATTTCGTTCAATTTGAAGACGCGAGATGAAAGACCAACATCTAGGATTTTCAAGAGAATCAGTACACAAAGGTTCCGAATCTGGAGCCGTTCCGTGTAATTGTAATAAAAAAGGTCTTTGAGTTTTTTAACGCCTCCCCCTCCCCTCTTCACGAAAACACGCCCCTCTTTAGTCTTAGGAAAAAATTACGAAAAAAGGTCTTTGACTTTTTTAACGCCTTCCCTCTTCACGAAACCATGCTCCTTCCCCACCATCACCTGCCGATTTTTGTCAATTCAAGCCACGCCCACCGAAAATGCACGCCGAAGGCGTGGTTTTGGAGAACTGTGTGCCTGTCCGGCAGATCATTTACTTTTTTCTATAGTCTTAGGAAAAAATTTCGAAAATTGTCAAACATTGAACAAAAAAAATTTACGAAAAATGGTCTTGGGGTTTTTTTAACGCCTCCCCCTCCCCTCTTCACGCCCAACGTGTTCAATTGTGGGAAGCGCAACTGCAAGTTCCCGACCAGAAACAATATATATTATATTTATATATAATATATATTGTCTTGCGTACAAAGGAATGACACCTCGAAGAGAGTATATAATAATTCCACTTTATAATATATTTCAATCACACTGTATATGTACCCGCCTATGGACTACACAATATATATGTGTATGCAACTACTTAAGGGCCACCCAATAAAATATTTGGTTTTTAACATATCTGGAAACACCCTTTAGAATTATAATCTACAGCGCCTTATATCTTTAAATTTATTTATGCTTATGTAACTGCTCAAGACAACTTCAAATTAACATGAGAACGCATAACTTTTACCCATCCAAAAATCGCCTAACAAGCACTGTCTACTTGACCTTGAATGGTCCAGCTGTAAATATGTAATGCTAGAAAAATATCAAATAGTGATAAAATTCATAAAAGATCCTACACAGCAATTTGTATGAGCAGTTTCAATCTCAAGTAGGTTACTAAATCATCCAGTGTTGTAACTCTTATAATTTCGAAATTGTATATTTTACCGCGAAATTTCGACATCCAGGAGTTTCAGGAAAATCTAGCTCGCAGCTGTCGTAATGGTTTCAATATTGTTCTTTCTCGATAATTCCTTTCGTAGCAGTGAATCTGTAGACATCAAAACCCTGAAATTTCATTTGTACACAGCATATATTATAATTAAATTATTAAACTTACATTTGCATATGACATGTCCTCAGTATTTTAGTACCTTTTGATAATGGATGCATATTGTTTACCAAAATATAAATTGTTATTAAATTTGTGAGAAATTCATTACTGAAAAAATGTACAAACTCAATTCGTGAGGATCGGATATCAAATGTATCTACCAATTAGGTTTAAAATCCCTAAATAATGTATATACGTAAAACTTTTCATTTGGATTCTTCTGTAAATAAAGAAAATCGGTGGAGAAAATGGTACCGAACTGTTTTATCTTTGCCTATTTATATATAAATATAATGAAACTGGCAAAGCCACATATTGTGAATAAGATGTACAGTTTATGAGGCGTTTAAAGGGCGTGTAGAGTTAGAACCTTGCCTCTACATGAAATCTGATATCTCCATGACACTCTCTCGTTTTGCCAACATTTTACATGAAAATGTTTTTGTTGGGATTAAATTTTCCGATAAGAGTAAGTGGGGTATTTTTTAAGAAAAAATGAATATTTCTCGGGAACCGAAAATACTATAGATATGAGAATTGTTTATTAGTTATTGTTTATTGTTTATTTGAGATATGATGATATTAGTTCTTTAAATTCATAGAGAATTGATGTGAAATTTCTAATACTGAATAGTGAGGTAGGTTTCAGGGTTTCAGTAAATTTTAGGGAACAAAAATGATGGAGGTACAGCCAATATTCATTGGATGAGAATCGATTAACTGACTCTTTTCTAGAAATGAATTGACACATTATTAGTCAGTTTGCCAATATTGAATTTATGAAAAGTGACTGAAAAGGGACTGAAAAGTGTACAATATCTGATTAATCTCAGGTGGATCTGAAAAAAAAATACAAAATGTCGGAATGTTATACTCGTAGACTTTTCATTTCGCGATAAAATATTAAATTCAGTTACATGTACTATACACATAAATAATTATTAGAGAATTCACTTAGTTGAGGAGAGCGCAACTGATGAAAGTTCTCGACTACAAACAATATATTGTCTGGCGTTCAATCGAGTGAAAAATCTCAAAAATGTCAAAAATATCAAAAATGTCTAATATGTCAAAAATGTGAAAACTGTCAAAAATGTCAAGGGTGTCAAAAATATCAAAAATGTCAAAAATGTCAAAAGTGTCAAAGTGTCAAAAATGTCAAAATAGTCAAAAACGTCAAACATGTCTATAATGACAAAACTGTGTAACTGTCAGACGTCCAAAATGTTAAAAACAATAATGTCAAATATACTAAAAACGTTAGTGATATAGAAAATGCCAAAACGGGAAAACCTCAATATCAAATAACAAAACAAGGCAAATATGTTTAGCTCTTTATATTAAATCCCAAAGTAATGTATTTTTAGAAGCCGTTGTAGTCATATCATATAGGGGATATGAAAAATTTCCAAATGAAAATATAACAACTAAGTAAAATCCATTTGCCTGTCAAATGTTTTTTTTAAAGACTGACCTCATCTCTAAAATATTTGCCTGGGTTTGCCAATGACTTTACCCCCTCCTGCGATCCTTGATAAACCGACCAGGAAAGCAATGCCCAAACACCTGAAGAAATTAGATGTCTGTGTGCCAAACTCTGGTTAAGTTTTTATTCCAGGAGGGAGTAAAGGGAGTGAATAATTGAAAACTATAAGAGACATTAGGTATCCACTAGACTTAAAACTGGAATAATTAGGTAGTAAACAAATGATCTTTACGTCAGATAATAACAGTTTGAAGAAAATCCTCTCAAAACATCTTTTGCATTACAAGTCCTATATAATTGGAATTTTAAAATAAATCCACGCAAGCGCATTTTAATCTAAATCACACTAGGTCGCATATCGATCGAATAGTCGCAAAAAAATGATGGAATGACGGTAATTTACACAGCACTGACATTGGCAATGATTTAAAAAATATATCTGTTATGTTATGAGTAAGGTAGCAATTATTATTATTGTTATTAATAAAACCAAACAATATTCTTATAATAATGTATGTTATATAACCAAAGGGAATGAAATTTAATATAGCCATTGTAATTTTGAACGGAGGATAACACATTATTGCGTACTTTGACTATACTTGGAACTAAATTGCTATTCAACTACTCGATATTCATTTAGCGTAAGTATATGTTTCCTGCACAAAGCAAATGTTATTATTTGTAGCGAGTCTCAAGACTGGTGTATTGTGTGACTGTTTTTTATCGTAAGTGTCTTTTACAAAATGACTCTATTATTTTAATTCTCAACATATCAATTGTCTATTTATTATTTAAGATTTTGTTTTTAAACGTCATTTTGAATAATCTCATATATTTTCAATAAACTATTATACTCATAAATAAAATGAACATTTAAAATAATTATAATTTACTTTAATTTTTAATCACATTTATTGTTGAAGGCTATTTTCGTGATGTTTTAGCCCCAAGTTATCACAAAAAGTTGATTTCAGAAAATCAGTTGCAGTAATTATAATACAGTAATTTCTTTAATTACGTTATATTAACTTTTACTGAAATTGTCAAGGGAGTCTGATTTAGATTTTAAAATGTTTGGAATATTTTAAATATAGAGCGTTTCCTGTAATGGTGGTGTTATTACCAAACAATACAAACTAGAAATACTACCACAACTATCATTCAGAAAACAACTAGAAGTCAGTCATGGAACAACAGTAACAAACGCCTTTAGGGCCTTAGAAGACTTATACAAGAAGCTTTCACTAATCATTTCCATAAACCAATAGCTTGCTATTCTTGATCAAGAATAGCAAGCTGATCAGCTGTCTAAAGATGAGGATTGTTCCGATATATCAACCATATATGGGTGGAAGTATTTATAGCATATTGGAATGAGCAAACTTCGCAGCTGGTATACACAGAATTCAGTTTTATTGCTTTAATAAATTTAAAATAGAATATGATATAGAGTATATACAAAATTTCCCTATGTATCTTATAACAGAAAAAACAAATATAGTAAGTAAAATTACCATTACTCTTATAAGCTACAACAGCGAATTCAGATCTCAAAAATAAGTAGAGTAACGTAAATTTAATCAACCTGTTTTAAATAACAATAAACTGTCAAACTATCATTAATTTATCACATAAAGTACTAGTGAATTCTACAAAAGGACTGAACTATGTAATTTCTCCAAAAGCTATTCCAAAATTGAGTAATGTCAATTCTATGGAACAAAATCCAAAAAATTATCTTTACTAAAATAATTGAATATGAATTGCCTTCTAAACGTTATTTGTGGCATGTTGTTAATTATATTTATGTTTTCTTGGGAATAACACCAGAATTGAAATAAAAAGCTGTATATTGAATCAGAATCGACTTTGAAACGTTTGGTATTTTCTTTCAATATACAGCTTTTTATTTCAATTTTGGTGTGATTTCCAAGAAAACATGCAAATAATATTGAATATGAAGCAAAAATTGAACTAGATTTACCTAAGCATATTAAAAAGAATCTGTCTAAAATTTCATTACCTATAATTAAAGTTTAAAAATAGCTTTACTATAAATATTTGACATGTAGATAAACACAAAGTGACAGTATGTTCTGATTTTGGCATGAAATTAATTTTTATCTACTGTGGCATAATCAGCTAAAGAATGTACAATAAATTAAACAAAGGTCCAATTAGTTCTCTAAAAACCTAATATACTGTAATGTGGCCATCGGAAAATGTCTTCTCCAAGATTCGATAAAATTCGACGAATTCCCATTAACGCTAACCGTGGGTCTCGGGTCGATAGACAACACTTGGGATTCCCAGAAATATTGGACGAATACCTACCGATTCCACGATATATCGGATGAACGCCGATTGCACCAGCTATCGGATGAATTCTCCTAACAACACATTACTTACTATACAATCACAGGCATACATTTAGTCGAATAGAACGCAAAACTACAAGCGACCACATTTCTACGGTTTATATTCATTGACGCAATAATAGAATTACTAATACCTTGTACAAAACCAACATATTATTCACTCAGCAATGAGTTCTACCAACAAGATTTTAGTTTGTACTTGGGTCTTGTCTTAGACTAGAGAACTTGGAAATATTTAAACCTATTTTTTTGGAAAAAAAGTTCACAGGTGTTGTCAACAAATTTTTATTCCTTATACGGGGTGATTAAAGTTGCAAAAATTGTAATTTTGGCAATTTTTGTAACTTTTCAGTAACTGAATAAAAGTTTTTAGTGTCAAAAGTAAGTTTGTTTTATTCGTATTTTCAATATCTACTAAATGATAGATTCATGTAGCCGATCTGACAATTAGTTATTGAATAATTTGAGAAAAACTGTAAAAATACCAATTTTTCAATTGCTAATAGTTATTCTTTAAAATACGGTAGAACTCTAAAACTTGGCAAAAAACAAAGGTAAATAACTGACAGAATAATAGCTTATGGCTTTAAAGATTTTCTCGCAAATGTGCTTTTCTTTCGGGGACGTATTATTTTACGTGAAGTTTACAATGCTTCCATTCTACAACGAATTAATTTTATATCAATCTGCAAAGAACATAGTAATTATCAAATCTTTAAGTACATTCCTTCATCGCCTAATGTTCTTTTCGATTTGTTTTACTGTGTGTAAATTTAGTTAGAAAGACTGTATTTAGCGTCGAATAAAGTTTATCACTTCTCCACACACCCATACGCGAGCCCAGGAACTAGATTTGCCCTTCAGAAAATTTTACTGATGAGCACTTCCAGCCCCCTTGCCATCCTCCCCCTGAGACTTTAACTCAGGTCTTCACGCTAACGCAGTTTTCCTTCTGCATAATCGCTGTCTTCTTGTTGGGATAGCTTGGCTTTGGTTTAGTTCCGTTGCTTTACCTTATCGGTACTACAGCTACTGTCTTATTTGTGTTACGTGGCTCATTCTTTGCTATGATATATAGCTAATTGTACCCTTCTGTGGGCGTGCACGTTGTCGTCGTTGGTTTTGTGTGTGTGTGTTCTTCTGTCTTCTCTTTGTTTGGTAGGTTGGTCCCCCCTTGTTGTCTCCTGAAAAAAAGAATGTTATACACTTCATTTTTTTTACTTACCTGTCCTCTATCTCTGGGCTTCTTCGTCCTCTTCCCCTTCGCTAAGGCAGAGCTGGTTCTTAGGCCGTTTGTATCTGTCAATAAATATCATTTCTCCAAACATTATCGAACTGAAGTTTTTTTACATTATTTTTGCATAGAAATTTATATATATTAATAGTTGTAATTAAAAATTGACACATAATTAATAGATGCATGTAAATTTTTGAAACTCATATTAGTTTTTATCAATTTGCTAATATAATTTTCAGGTCATGATCTCAGGACTTTTCCTATCTGTATTTTTACTGTACTAGAATTTCATGTTATGAATTCTTTGATACAATATTTGTACATACACAAGCTAATACTTATCTTTTTTCTGTACCATACCTCCATTATTTTTATATCACAATGCTCGGCATTTAATTTTGCTGTTTGTAATTTTACCGCATTACGTTTTTCAATGATTAAAAAATTCTAGAAATATTTGATATGTTCATTTCAGATGGATGAAAAATTAATTTGTCACAAATTGGGACCATTGTAAACTTCACATAAAATAACACACAATAAGTTATCATAATGATCAATTATTCAAGTCATAAAATTGGAAAGGATTGCCAAGTTTCAGAGTTCTAACATGTTTCAAACAATAACCATAACCGATTAAAAATTGGGTATTTTTTACAGTTTTTTGCAAATATTTCAATTAGTAATTATCAATTTTGTAGACATCTCTTTCTCTCAGAATAACTGTAAGGAAGAACTTCTGTACAGACAGCCAGTAATTCAGGTAAATTTACTAAATTGCCTTACTACATATTGTTTTCCTCATACAATTTTCAAAAAAATAATAAGAAAAAATTCAATGACCAGGCAAAATAATTCAAGACCTCCTCAACAATCCTTGCGAAATGAATTATCCAACCGATTAGATGAACATGTTATTTAGTAGCTGTTGATAATCCATATAAAACAGACTTACTCTTCACGACAAAACCTTCTTTCAGTTGCTGCAAAGTTACAAAAACTTCCAAAATTGCGATTCTTACCACTACAAACACTCCCATAATTAAAGACTAAAAATCTGTTAACAGTTTTTATGCCTGCTATTTATCTTCTTCAAGAAAAATCAGTCAAACACCTGCGGATTTTTTTATACAACTGAAAATAGCAACTTCCCCATAGTTCGTGCCTTAAGCAATGGAAAAAAACATTTTAATGTCACATTGTATAATGTATAAATTTTTAAATTTTTTCTTTAATACCGTTGTGGTAATTTTTATTGCCATTGAAAGCGAGGCCTGATTTAGACCCTGAAACATTTGGATTATTTGAATCATTCCGATATCATAATTGTAGTGGTATTCCCAAAAAATTCTAATAATACTATCTAGAAATGCCACAACTATCATTTCGAAAATAAAGGACGACTTTTCTCCTAAATACCAAAAACAATATAATGCAACATATTCCAGCAAATTAGCTCGCAAATTTCTGAATGAAACTAGTTTTTGTTATTTTTCTTTGAAATTGTAATAAGCATAACCTGACAACGGCTTCTGGCAAAATTTATTTGTTTTACTGTGTGATATCAAAGTATCAAAAAAATTAGCTTAAAGCCTTTACTTTCTTGGTTTATAGAAGAAGGGGTAGATAAGTTAACTTTGGGCAGACCGAAAACAACCGACTTTTTCTATTGACTAATACTTCTGATTCATGTGTACAGAATTATAATCATTAATGTTTCACTTAATATTAACCGAAAGTAATTTTTTTCATATGAAAAGCAAATTTTAAGAGTTTGTGCCTATAAAGGCTTTTAATTCACGCGTTCCCTGAACTATCCAATACCGGAGTTTAAAAAAAAACCGAAGTAAATTTTAGTAAGAATATGGTGCTGTACAAAATTTCTAAAAGTATCACTAGTTACCATGTTACTATTTACAGAATTAGCACCACCATATCATTTGGGTCAAAAAATACCGCCATACCTTGATTCCAGGAAGAGAAGCGTCGCGAAAAATTGTTTCACAACTTTCGTATGGTACACAATAAGAACAAAAGTTTATGTTGACATGAGATATAATATTCAATAACTAGTGCTTCCAGGATAACCAGCTTAGAAAAAACAGAAGTTGCGAGTCTGGAGAAGTTTCTTGTCATTTGTTACCCTATTAATCCTAGTTAAGAATAGCTCGTTAAAATTATAGGGTTGTCTTTTGTATACAAGGCAATGTAAGTACAGGGTGGCCAGAATTCAATGTTTTTGATAAGCAATCTCCGTAACTACATTAGATATATAAAAATTGGCTTCCCATCCTCGATCTTTTTTTTGAGAAAAGCTCAATGTTGAAATCCAAAATTGGTACTCACCTTTCTACTTGAATTATTAATAAAAGTTGGATTTTTCGAATTTTATTTTTTGGACATATCTCCCTTATTTATAAAAAGAGACAAAAAACATTTCAACGTTCTTGAGGGACTTCTTTTGAAAGTTTGCTCAATACAACAAGAACGATGAAGTCACCCAAATTGATCTATTATTTAATATAAAAACTACAAAAATATTTACAAATTAACAACAAAGAAGTATAAAAATGTATTCTGAAACACTAACACAATCATTTAAGAAAATGTAAAACAATTTAAATAATACTTTCGACACATGTGAAAATCGCTTTAAAACATTCCTCATGGTATTTTAAATGTGAATATTTGAGACAGAACCAAGAATTTGTATAAAACAATGTCAAAGTTCATTTATATCATTATATCACTTTTTGTATAATTTCTCTTAAAAAAATATCCAGAGTTGTTAAATCTGGTGAACGCGGTAGTCATCTAATCGTTCATTAGTCTCTACCCAGTTGTGTCTATAATGAAGAGATAGTAATTCGATGACATATTGAGTATTGTGACAGGATGCTTCACCTTGCTGGAAAAATATGTGTTGTATATTATTAGGTACACGTTTTCTAAAAAAAAATCGAAAATGATTTCGTTCATTATTGCCTGATTTCGTTGACCATCCAGTTTTCCTTTTAATAATACTAGCTGTCGCCGAGTGGTCGAAATTCGACCAATTGTGTCAATATCTCTGGCAGGTTAAGTAACATGAAAATTTTATCGTGACATTCTATCCTAGGACTTTAGGGAGAACAGCAATTACACACATCGGAACCTCTGTGTGATAGTTTCCTCGAAAATCCTAGATGTCGGTCTTACATCTCGCTTCTACAAATAAGTAACGAAATTCAAGTTTTTTTAGATATAATTCAAAGAACTTTATTTGTGTTCAAATTCTTAATTTAATATGACAACAATTCAACTGCTAATGGGCTACCCTACATATTTATTTTTTCCAACCCCCCTGTATAGCTATAATTGCACTCAATTCTCTAACATTTATTAAAATCCTCATTATAATAATTCCATCTCATTATATATTTCCACCACCCTGTATATGCAACTGCTTATGAACCACGCATAATATTTTTTATTTTTCAACCACCGAGTAAACCATTCTGTATATGCCACTGCCTATGATCCACCATATTTACTCTTTTTGTTTATGAAATTTTTAATTATCTTCTGTAACTATAATTCTACTCCGACCTATATTTCAATCATTATATATATGGAAGTCTTCGTGTTCTACTCTATAAATCATTTCCTTTTCTAACATTTTTTATCACCATCCTGTATATCTATAATTGCTCTTACCCTATATTTCATCTTAACTATATATACAACTGCTTATGGGTTACGAAATGTTGCATTTCCATTTCCGCCACCCTGTATATGCATCTATGTAAAACATTTTTTGCACCACCCTGTATAACTGTAATTTTACTGCACCTTCTATTCCAAGAACCCTGTAAATTCAGGCGCTAATGGGCTTCCCTATATAATTATTTTATTAGTTATAATTGCACTCTACTCTATATTTTAAACACCCTATATATGCAACTGCTCATGTGCCACTCATGAAAAAAATGATTTCTAACATATCTGGAATCGTCCTGTATAATTATAATATTCAACGATTACTTTACCCACTAAACAATAACAACGCTTGCATGCCACTTCCAAAAGTATATGCTCTAAGCATATAACAGCATTGGTCTGTCTATATATAATTACTCAATGGTTTGAGTCTGGCGGCGCCGCACATTCATTTGTTTGGCATTCACATTATTGACGTAAATAATGAATTTTTATTATATTTTATTTAATGAATGAACCAATATTATAAATTAAGATTAGCATTCTGCACTGAAGGTCGTCAGTAACTATTAAACAAAACAAAAATGAAGAAAATCGGTTGAGAAACAGAGAAGAAAATGGTACCTAATCGTTTTGTCTTTGCCTATTTATATATAGATAATTCTTGACGTTTGCTTTGTTAAAACTACCGTAATTACACAGATCTTATTTTAATAGTTGGAAAACAGATTTATGAGGCTGTCTTCAGCATTATTATTACTTTGAATAGAATTTCTCGTTATTTTGCTAAGACATTTTGCTGTTTCAACTTAATATTATTAGTGAACTGTAAGCAATGACTATTATCTTGTCCTATACGAATATTTTACATGACATAAGCCTGCCAGATGATGCCAAGCCTACTAGATATCAACGACAACATATTAAAAACTTCAAAACTGTACGTATTTTGCTAAAAAATAATAAAAAGGATTTTTATAACCCAACACAATTTAGATCATTGAAATCAGGATAAAAGCTTTTTCTAAATGTCAAAACCAATGATACATTTCATTCAAAATATACAACTTTACGCTAGAAATTCTTAAATATCTTCGAAAATGTGAATACGCCACTGTATTTCCATATAAAAGTGCCTTAAGAACTTTGAGGTGCTTTTTCATTTATTTTTATAAAAAAACTCGAAAAATAGACTTTTGTTAAAACTCAAAAAAGGTTTAATTTTTTCTGAATTCTTTGGGAATAACACCACATAACCTTAAAATTCTGTACATTTCAAATATTCCAAACGTTTCAATGTCTAAATCAGACCCGGTTTTGAATAGTAATTAACTTAAAAGAAAAGAAAAAAAAATTAAAAAAAAATAAAAGGATTCGTAATTTGACATTAATGTTTGGCAATCAAACTGATGTAACTAAGGAAAATTTACTGCAAATTTATATCAAATTTACAGTAAATTTATATCAAATTTGCAGTAAATTTCCTTAGTTACATCAGTTTGATTGTTCAACATTAATGTCAAAATGTGATTTACTAAATTTGTTATTATGAATCCTTTTAATGTTTTTGTATTTACTTTTTCATTTGTGTTGAGTTAATTACGATTGCAAATAGGGTCTGATTAAACCTTATGTGGTGTTATTCCTAAAGAACTCAGAAAAAATCAAAACCAGACTTGCCACAGGTATCTTTCAGAAAACAACTCAAAAAAGGTGACAACCAACTTTGGATTTCTCCAGTGAGACTTTTTTAAAGAAGAGATAGAGAATGAGAGGTTCATTTTTATATATCTATTCTAGTTACGTAGATTACCAATTTAATCATCCAATTCATTCAATTAACAGGAATTGGATCACTAATATCCATTTGTCTTCTAAACGTTGTTTGTGGCATATTCTTGATTACTTTTATGTTTTTTTGGGCAATAACACCACAATAGAAATAAAACGACGTATATTGCAGGAATATCAAACGATTCAATTTCAAGAATAAATATAAAGCCATTGACAACGAAGTCAGAATAGACTTTGAAACGTTTGGTATTCCTGCAATATACGTCGTTTTATTTCTATTGTGGTGTTATTGCCCCAAAAAACATAAAAGTAACTAATATCCATGTCATCTTTATATTCTTATGTTACCTTAACGACACTAAACTAATAATTTTTTGAATAGCCAGTTAAAAGCTTTTTACAACAATGTTACGATTATTTAGATTTATGTATTTTTTTAAATAGAAATAACTCATTTTCAATACTGAATGGTATTGACAACTGCTCATTAAAAAATTCCTATTGTAATATTCTAGCGTGACAACTTATCAAAATTTCTTTAAAGACAACAGAATATTCGTTTTTATTTTAGCAACTATCCCAACCATTTCCTAATATAAGCAACTCGTTCTATCCAATAGAAACATTCAGCGGGCAATAGAGTTACCACAAGCAATATATTTTTATATTCGGTTGTTGTGAATACTGATTTTGGAAAGTGTTACATAGGTGATCACAAAGGTTAGTACATCATATTTATCAATACAAGTGCATTCTTAGTATTTGCGGCATTTGTTTGATCGTAGACAATTTCATTTAAATATGTTTACAATACAAAGGATTTCAATGCCATTAGATTGCTATCTCGAGAACTGTTTCTGTGTCATGATTGTTTATTGTTAACCGCAATTTCACATATTATCTATAAATTGAAGTAATTATGTTTCCTAATAACATTCGCTTAGCATTTCTTCGTAACTAGTGATCTACCGAAAAAACTTGTTTTTATATAACATGAGACCTGCTGGTGTGAGTCATTATATGTAATAATCAAACAGAACTCTGTTGTAGATAAACATCCTAATATATCGTTTTTCAAATTTTGTCAATTTCAGTGATATGATAGAGATCTGAATTTACTTAAATAATTTCATCATATTATTACTTAGTACGTTGTTAAACATGTAAATTTGAAATAACAACTGCATATAAATTGTAGACTCGGAACCATTTGCCCGTGCTTCCGGTTACAGCATCATTATGAACTGGAAAATTAACTGAACTTTTAAAACATACGGTTTTCCAAAAATAAATTAGAATTAGAATTACATAAAGTCGCGTTAATAGAATAACTGTATTTGGAACAGATAATAAAAAATAAAATTTTAGAAGTCGTCTTCAAGAAGTCCAACGTGTTGCTTTTATCGGTATCAAATTATTCTTCGATAGGACTAGTTTCGATAATATGGTGGGATGTGTCAAATATTTCTCTAAATTATTTAATTTCCAATTCTTCAAAAAGTACGTATTCAATAGTATTCATCGTTTTTGCGAAAAATCCACTTTTGAACCCTTTTTCTTATTTTACTTGGTGAAAAATGATTTAATCAGGATGTATAAATGCTCATTAGGACGGATTTCTCACTCTAATACTTTTCTGTAGACGGCATTCATTATATAAGCAAAAAAACATATTTTGCATGTCTTTATTATTTAAATAGTTTACTTATAGAAATTTACTGTTAAAATCTTAGCAATTAACCTGTTACTAACATAATGATATATCCGAATTGCTGTTGAGTTTTATCCCCAAAAACGAATTCAATTTTAATCTATAAACTGGTGTAATTTAACTACATAAATATCTGTTACTCCCATTATTAAAAACCATTTCAATATGAACAATTAGCTTCATATTTCTGCTCATAGCAGGCTAAGTCCTCCGCATTTTATTTTCTTTTCAGAATCAGTTTATATCTGAGGCCGCCAGTTGACCTGCTTCGCATTGCTCCGTGAACCAAACATGTCGGAAGGAGATGTCTTCTCCCTATTTGATTTTATGACGTCCGCAAACAAAGGGTTCTAGACAAAGCATTGACATTAAGAAGATGACGTCTAAAGCGAAGCTATCTTGAAATCAAATTATTATAAATTTTCAATCCATCTTGACTTTCCTGTGATTTCGGATTCCAAAACCATTTTAGAATCGTATGATTCTTATGCAGAATTTGGCCATTACGATATTAGTAACATTAGAAGCAAGCCTGATTATTGTTAGTGAGTCATTCCTGGTACGTAGTAGTTACAGGCTTTGAAAATCGAAAACCGTATCTTCAAATAAAAGTTCTTCTCCAACCTAGACTTGCGAAAAGCTGACAAAAAATGACTAATGACGTCTGCGTGAAGAGAAAACTGCCATATTTCCTTAGCAACGTTTGAATTGGGTTCGAACATGAAGCAAAAGGTTGAGGTCAGCTTATGTAATAAAAATGATGGTAAAAACTGCCAGTATTAAAAGTAAAGACATAGGAAGCTAAGGGATTCTTGTTTATCTTTAGAATAGCTTGTAACATGTCTACTGAAGATTTAAGCTTGAATAGGCTTTTTGATTGTAGCTGATACTTCCCCACAATTCTTAAGATATTCCATGAAGTAAACTAAAACGTCGTCTGAAAAAACAATGTATATTTAGTGCAAATTTCATTAGCCTTCCAAATGTGACATGAAAATTAGGTTGCCCAAAATAATAAAGGTGAACGAGAATAAACCTCTAAATCCAGAAAAAGCAGAATCAGCTATATTTGGCTATGTTTACAACAAAACTAGTATGAAGGTTATGACAATGTAATCTCAATATCATATCTTTTCATATTTCTCAGATGGGTACTGGCCAGTAGATTGGCAGATAGTTAATCTATATTCTCTCTCAGAACATTAGAATACGATTAGTGAAAATTTTTGTGTAAATGCGAATACTAACTTACTACGTTTAAAATTATAAGCCATGATTTAATACAATCTACTATCAATATGTTAAACCTGCAATTTACAGTTTAAGGTTAGACAACTGTTTAGTAGTTTTCGAACGTCATTAGTTCCATCAACCGCAAATCTTATCAACGCATTAATGTCAAGTAGAGCACTTTAAAATATTAATAAAATATACCATTAGGTAAATACCTTATAAAGTATTATGTCCTTTAATACCTAGTTAAGAAGATATAATTCTAGAAGTAGAATAATATTAACCCCCCATAGAATAAAATTTCCGCACTTTTACTGATTCTGACAGACTTAACGTTATGCCTTTAATTTCTGTATCTCAGATTTTGCAAATGGTCCAAAAAGTATAAAATCTCTTATAGCTAGATATTTAAAACACTCTTGAGCCAAATACGTTAAATACTTAATTAATAATCCTGTTTATCCCTATTGCCAGTCAAAAACAGATCCTCAAAAAATATTTAATTGCATGGCATAGCATAGCATAGCTTACGCCTGCCAAGCGATTCGCTCACTAAAACAAAAAATGTAGTTAAACCATTAAATTTGAACATTTAGAGAAAATAAATTAGAAACTATTTAACAATATGAATGAACAATAATCCACTGAAAGAAATTCTGACACTTTTCCATTATTTATGCGTTTCGTAATTAAGTGAATTTTCCAAGTTGGAGATTATTAAAAAAGATTTGGAAAAGACAAAAGTCAAAGGCAAAAGTCAATCCTGAATTCTGAATTGAATTCCAACATTTTTCATGAATGTCAAATGAATCTGAAGTTTGAAAACTAGGATTCGGGTTTCACTTTAACCCAACGATGTTTAGGATGCATTTTGGATACTTTCGTCCTTTCCGGGTTTCGTCAGTGAGGCTAAGAAGCGTAAGAGATAGATATATCAATAATTGGAAATTATTATTATAACCAATATAACTGCTAAAATAAAATCTCAAATGTTTTTATTTCTTCAGTCTATTCTCACATAGATATTGAAAAAACCTGTTAGAAAAACTCATGAACAACGTATTGGTTTACAACAGTTACTTAAACAATAGACGTAAAAATAAAAACTACATTATCATGATATTGTGAAAAAATTATATATTTGAGTGTCTCAATTTTTAATGTTTAAAAAAGCTTACTATTTTTTTTATTTCGCCAAATAAAATAATTTCTATGGCTATCTGAGAACGAATAGGCTGCATAGGAAAAAAATCAGAAGTTTTTAATTTGCAATGAGCTATTAAACCTACTCATAAATTTGCAAACTTTCCCTCCCTTTGAACCAAAAAATTTTTTAATTGTCCTTCTCTCTAGGAAATGTTTTTCCGATTTGCCCCCTAAAGGAGAATTTTTTTCTCATTTGGCCTTCCCTAAACTAAAAGCTGGGTACGCAGTGTGGCATTTGATTTTTATTTAAATTTCCCTTTTTACGTAGTCAGTGTAATGTATTCGATGGCACATTACATATAATATTCAAAAAAATGTATGAATTAGATGTTGCGGTTTTAGTTCAATGCTGGTTCAATGCAAGTATATAATTGATGAAGGACCTTTAGCGGAACAATCAATAAACACCTGCCGTCACACAAACGAATCACCAAGTAAAAGTTATCACTAACCTTTTACGTCCGGAAGCTCTGGTGTTTTCTTGGGTCTTCTTTTTCAGAGGCTAGCCCCGTAACAGCAGGAACAGTTTCTTAGAGGTTTTTAGCGCGACAAAAAAGATGCGTTTTATTTCCAACGGAATGAGTGAATATCCCGAACTTGCTTTCTCTTCTAACAAATAATGAAACGAAAATTCAATGCGGTTTTCAACAATAATTGCAACGAAAAATCAATGTTTTGATCATTAAACTTTGCACGAAATTAACTCAAATGTATCCGGCCCGGAGTTGGACCAAATTATGTAATTTATTCGATAATCTTTGCACGAAATTAACTCAAATTGCATCCGGCTCGAAGTTGGACCAAATTATGTAATTTAGTCGATAATCTTTGCACGAAATTAACTCAAATTGCATCCGGCTCAAAGTTGGACCAAATTATGGAATGTCTTCGATGGCACATTCCATAGAGACAGTTTCTTAGAGCTTCGTCTGGACAACACGTTACACAAAAAATAGCGACGTAATGTTCATTGATTGAGCATACAAAAAAATGCGGGTTTAACAACAAATGATGCGCTTTTGTAAACACAAAAGAAACAAAATGAAAGCGGTTTCGCGGTTGTTTCGAACGGAGCTACTAACTCGCGAAATCGTAACGCAAAAACAACAATAAGCGCCGTCTCTTCAGACGGAATCAAAGCGACCGAAAAGTTCGGAGAACAGTACACGACTCTCCCAAGCGTCTAAATAGCTAGGGATCCGAAACACGAATGTCTGAATACTGTCTATATTTTACACGCAAAAAACATTTAAAATTAGCATTAGCGCGACGGAATGTTTTAGAAAATGTGCAGAAGTTTAAAAATCAATGAAGTAATTCAATCAAATTGAAAACAATACACTAAACAACTTGCGGGAACACACCATTTCGCCAGCCTTGAATTACTTATTTCAAAACTAAGGGTCCACTGGCAGTGGACAAAGCTTTACAAGAGGTCGCTTCAAAGTACCACTTGCAGTTCTAATTGTAGCAACGCGTACAACACCATCACCTCCAGAATGTACGCCAATAATGCGCCCTAATGGCCAATTCAAAGGAGGTGAAGTGTCTTGCTTCAAAATAACAAGAGTACCTGGCTTAACAACCTCCGAGGGATCAGTCCATTTACTCCGTTGATGAAGAGTATGTAAATATTCTTGCGACAAACGTTTCCAGAATGCCTGATGCAAATGACTCAGTAACTGCCATCTGTTGAGACGATTAGATGGGACAGATAAGAAATCAGATTCAGGAGGTGCTGTTAAAGATTCCATGGTAAGAAACATTCCAGGACTCAAGGCGGTAAGATCCGATGGATCGTTGCTACAATGGGTTATAGGACGCTAGTTTAAAACTGCTTCGACCTGTGCAAATACAGTAGAAAGTTCTTCGTAGGTTAGGATTTGATCTCCAACGACACGTCTTAAGTGAGCTTTAACGGATTTAATTCCGCTCTCCCATAGTCCTCCAAAGTGAGGAGCCGAAGGGGGATTGAAATGCCAAGAAATGGTTTCTCGTGCAGCAGTAGCTCTAAAAGCTTTTAAGATCTGCTTGTGAGCACACACAAAATTAGTACCACAATCACTATATATATGGCTACATCGACCACGACGTGCAATGAATCGTCGCAAAGCTGCCAAGAATGCATCAGCAGACAAATCTGATACGAGTTCTAGATGAACAGCTTTAGTTGCAAAGCACTTAAACAGGCACAGATAAGCCTTTAAAGTTTTCGACCCTCTAGTTTTAGCCATGGTTATAGTGAAGGGACCAGCAAAATCTACTCCAACATGAGAAAACGGTTTCAATTGTGAAACGCGGGAAATGGGCAAATTTTGGTGAGCAGAAGGATTAAGCTTCCAACAAGAAACACATTTAGAAATGACACTACGAATTACTTTCTTTGCGGATAAAATCCAAAATCGTTGCTGCAAAAGAAATTGAACGGTTTGGATTCCTGCGTGAAGATTGGTGACATGACAATCTTCGACAATTAGATTAGTCAAACGACTTTTACTTGGTAGCAGTGCGGGAAATTTAGTGTCAAACGGCAATGGAGCATTAGCCAATCTACTACCAACTCTAAGAGTTCCCTGTTCATCAAGAAACGGCGAAAGTTTACGAAGCGATTTGGGCAAAAGTTTTCGTTCTCGAAGAAGGGAAATCTCTTTAGAAAAATATTGATCTTGAACATAGCGAACAATGCGAAGTTGAGCCTGATATAACTCAGCAGCCAAAAATGATCCAGAGCCCCTACGGTCTGGATTGCGGGCGTTATCAACAAAGCGAGAAATATAAGCTATAATGCGGGTAATGCGATTAATAGAAGAATGTTCTTCTAACAAAGTACCAAATAAATTTGGTGAAGCGGTGACTTGAAGCGCCACTATACGGGCTTCAGTCATAACTAGCGGTGACATGCTTGAGTCTGAGCAAGCATGTGGCAAACAAGCGGTAATCAACAATTGTGGGCCTTTCCACCTAAGAACTCTGATGGCAAAGTGCCGCGGGAACCCAAGTCAGCGGGGTTATCACAAGATTGAATGTAAAACCAATGAGAAGAAGGAAATTTTTCCTGAATGTAAGCAACTCGATTACTGACAAATGTCTTCCAACGGTGCGGGGAAGAACTAAGCCATGAAAGGACTACCGTGGAATCTGACCAGCAACGAATCACCTTGAACAATAAACGACTATTGAATTGCTCATAAACATAATGAGCCAACTTAGCGGTAAGAACTGAAGCACACAGTTCCAATCTGGGAAGTGACAAAGTTTTCAAAGGGGCAACTTTCGATTTAGACAACACAAAAAAACTTTGACTAAATCCAGATGCGGTTTCGAACACAAAATAAACAACAGCGGCATAACCTTTCTCAGAAGCATCACCAAATGTGTGAAGTTCACAACTAGAAAAGTTTTCTATAGCAAGCAGGTGAGCCAAAGCTAAATTCGGCAAGGTCAACACAATAGCGATAATGTCTTGCTGCAACTTGGGACCGATAAATAAACAATCATTCAAAGATAACCGATGAGGTATCTTAGCGAATGCATTAAACACTACACGAAGTTTGGTTGTGCTACTATCAGGTTTCAAAACACAATGATGCGGTATGTAGTAACAATCAGAAGAAGTAGATGATGGATAGGGAACCAACTCCATATGATCCAACTCCAAATACTTTTTGAGAAAATCACAATATTGTTTGTAGAGATCTGATTGCTGTAGAAGACGTCTTTCTAAAGACTCGAAACGTTGTACGGCGAGATTATACATTCCATCAAAAGCAAGAAGTGTATTTCGAAAAGGAAGGAGCACAACGAATCTACCTGAATCCAATCTCCTGCATCCCTCGGAAAATATTTTTTCGCAGATAAAATCATCAGGGGACTGAACCAGTGCGGTAGGAACATCTTCAATTGTCCAGAACCTTTGGAGTGAATCAACTAATGATACTACATCTTCAATTTGACAAAACAGCGAAGTTGGGTTTATGACTGACTGAGAGTGAGAGTTAACAGAACTCGAAGACACTTTACCCATAAGGATGTAACCAATCACAGTGTTAATAGCATCAGGAACACCTTCCTTTCCCAGAAGGCGTCCATCCAACAAAATTTGAGAAAATATACCGGCACCTAACAAAAGGTCAATAGCGCCTGGGCTATTGAAACCAGGATCACCAAGTTTCAAATTGGTTAGATATGCCATATTAGCCATGTTAATGGGCGCAACAGGCATATCATTGCAAATGCGGGGTAAAACAATAGTATCAACAACAAAATTGCACTCTCGCTTTACTATAGAGCGAAGAGAAAGGGTAAGAGAGCCCTCAGCAGAGGTACTCTGCATAGAACCTAGCCCGTTGACTTGAATCGAAGCGGGCATAGGTCGGAAGCCAAGGCATTTCACAGCCTTGCTCGCAATGAATGATGTCATGCTACCAGAATCTAGCAGACATCGCAAAGTTTGATAAGAACCGTGCTCATCTAATACCTCAACTAAAGCGGTAGATAACAACACATTTGAATTGTATGACAAAAGTGAACGATGACAAGAAGTCTGCGGTACAGAAGTTTCGGGACTTTCAACAGTATTAATGGTACTGGATCCACCAGATGTGGAAGCCAGGTTTGCGGGGGGAGCTCTAGATTCAGACCGAATACCTGAATCAGCACGATTTACAAAATGAAGCAATGTGTGATGGCGTCGTTCGCAGTTGCGGCAAGTGGATAAAGATTTACAGCGATTCGACTGATGAGAATCGCTCAAGCAATTAAAACAAAGTCTAAAATCTTTAACAAACTTAAACCGCGCGGATACTGATTTATTCAAGAATTCAGAACATTTGTAAATCGCATGATCGGATTTACAAACTAAACAATTTCTATTCTTAGTGACAAACAAAGATGTAGTGAACCGGGAAGAATGTTGCTTTGAATTCAATGGTAACTTTTTGTCAACACTTCGCTTTGCCTTGCGGGATAATTCAACATGTTCAAAGGCATCGCAATGATTCGACAAAAAATCAACAACTTCCGAACGGATCGGAAAGTCATCTTGAGCGGTCACAGTACCATGGTAAAGTTCAAACTTAGCGGCTAAATTCTTTGGAACTCGTTTCAACATCATCTGAACGATACAAAAATCCCACTGATTTACTGGTAAACCCAAATTCTTCAGTGCTTCCAAATTATCACTGAAGTCATCCAATAACTTCCGAACCTCTGAAGGGCTATCTGAAGTTAGTTGGGGGAATTGTTCTAAAACTGACCACTGAGACTCCGCGATTAAAAATTTCGCTTGAATTTTTTCAAAAGTGTTTCATAAGCACTCACGTAATTGTTTTGTGTTAGTTTAAAATTCCTAATAACCTCAAAAGCGGGCCCTTTTAAAGCTAACTGCAAATATTTGAACTTCTGCATAGCACTGAGTTTTTCATTATTGTGAATTAATGAATCAAACAAATCAATAAAAGTACCAAATTCCAATATGTCTCCACTAAATGAAGGCAAATCAATTCGCGGCAAAGCAACACTTTCCTGTTCCCGAGCTATATTTTATGGCGTAGAATTCTGAACAGATTTCAGTTTAGCAAAAATATACCTAATTGAATAAAACAATTTTTCAAATTTACTTCGAATGTCATCCTCAAAGTCAAAATCATCGTTTGCATCTGAAATTAAACCAACAATGGAATTGTGATGTTTAAAAAATTCTGAATGGATTGAATCAACCATATCAATCATGCAAAAAAACAATTCAACGTCGTCACCCCTTAAGGCTTTCTCGGCAGCAAAATAAATATCTTCTAATCTTTTAAACTCCGATTGTCGATGATTTTTAAATTTACGTAAATTTTCAGCGGTTTTTGACATCTTAACAATAAATTAAAATCACTGGAACGCCACTGAACAAATCTAACACGATAGAACGAAAACAAAATACTATTCCAAAAATGTACAATTTTTTACTGTTGAAGTCAAAAGTACGAATTATCTGACCCTATGTCAAATAAATTCAAAACAATTTAGCAAAATAACCAAACAAACAAAACGATCTCTTGTAAGGTTTTTAGCGCGACAAAAAAGATGCGTTTTATTTCCAACGGAATGAGTGAATATCCCGAACTTGCTTTCTCTTCTAACAAATAATGAAACGAAAATTCAATGCGGTTTTCAACAATAATTGCAACGAAAAATCAATGTTTTGATCATTAAACTTTGCACGAAATTAACTCAAATTGCATCGGGCTCGAAGTTGGACCAAATTATGTAATTTAGTCGATAATCTTTGCACGAAATTAACTCAAATTGCATCCGGCTCGAAGTTGGACCAAATTATGGAATGTCTTCGATGGCACATTCCATAGAGACAGTTTCTTAGAGCTTCGTCTGGACAACACGTTACACAAAAAATAGCGACGTAATGTTCATTGATTGAGCATACAAAAAAATGCGGGTTTAACAACAAATGATGCGCTTTTGTAAACACAAAAGAAACAAAATGAAAGCGGTTTCGCGGTTGTTTCGAACGGAGCTACTAACTCGCGAAATCGTAACGCAAAAAACAACAATAAGCGCCGTCTCTTCAGACGGAATCAAAGCGACCGAAAAGTTCGGAGAACAGTACACGACTCTCCCAAGCGTCTAAATAGCTAGGGATCCTAAACACGAATGTCTGAATACTGTCTATATTTTACACGCAAAGACATTTAAAATTAGCATTAGCGCGACTGAATGTTTTAGTATATACAATATACGGATACCCTTATAATATCACTCCAGATTTCTGCCACTGTCACATTACAGCAATTTTCTTCTAAAATACTGGACGGAAGAGGTTGAATTTTGGTATCAATGTATAGTTTGGTGACCCGATCAGGAGTACATATCGCAAAAGAAGAAATTTTGTTTCTTCTGAGGGAAAAACTTAAAAAACCGATCGTCCCCCCCCCTGATCACCGAAACTACTGAGCCTAAAATTTTGAAAAAATAGGAAATATAGGACGTTGCCCGAACTTTAGAGGAAAAATAAGGAGAAACCATTAATAATAATTTTGGGGGGCAAATTATAGAATTAAATAAGAATTTAAAATTTTTCAAACGCGTGTAATACATGAAATAAAAGGTCCCATTCTGAGGAACACCAATATATATTTTTTCATTTAAAAAAATTGTTAAAAAGATATTAACGAAAATATACCAAAAGTTACCAATTCCCTCCCCTTATCTCCGAAACTATAAAACGTAAAGTTAAAAAAAAATTACAGTATAGGGTCTGACCTGAAGTTGACTGGAAAAATAAGGAGAAACCTCTACTTTTAATTTTGGGGGGCAAATTACAGAATTAAATGGAAAATATAAAATTAAAATTGTTTCTAACGCATCATGTTATATATCAAATGTAAGGGCTCATTATGACGAAAACAAATATATTTTTTTCATATTTTTAAAATAAATTAATTAAAAGATATTATCAAAAACGTAAAAAAAATTACCCATTCCCCCCCTCTTGTCACCGAATCATAAGCTGTAAAATTTGGGGGGCAAACTATAGAATTAAATGCAAAATAAAAAATTATAATTGTTTCTAACGGATTAAGTAATATATCAAATCAAAGGGCTCATTATGACGAATACAAATTATTTTTTTTAATAATTTAAAAATAAATTATTTAAAAGATAATAACAAAAGTATTATAAAATTTACCCATTCCCCACTTATCTCCACAACTATAAGACGCAAAAATTTGAAAAAAGTGTGTGTAGCCCCTCACATGAACTTTACTGAAAAATAAGGAGAAACGCCTTAATATTGATTTTGGGGGGCAAATAACAGAATTAAATGAAAAATAAAAAATTAAACTTGTTTCTAACGGATCATGTAATATATCAAATCACAGGACTCAATATGACGAATACAAATATGATTTTTAATTTGTTTTTAAATTAATACTTTAAAATATATTTTAAAAAATGACCCATTCCCCCCGCCAAACTATAAGACCTAATTTTTTTTGTTTGCTGGAAAAATACGAAGAAATCCCTAATATTAAATAGAATTAAACGGAAAATAAAAAAATATTTTTTAACGCATTATGCAATACATTAAATGAAATGGCTCATTATGATAAATACAAATATATATATATATATATATATATATATATATATATATATATATATATATCATATTTTTAAAATTAGTTGTTTACAAGATATTAACATAAAGATATTAAAAAATTTCATTTCTAGCTTTATTTCCGAAACCATACTACCTAAAATTTTGAAAATAATTAGGGCTATTGGGGCTCACTTGAAATATAAAAAAAAATTAGAAAACCCACATAGTAGTTTTAGGAACATATTATACAATTAAATGGAAAATAAAAATTCATACGCATCACGTAATACATCAGATAAAAGCTTATTATGTGGATTACAAATATATCATATTTTTAAATCATTTGTTTCAAAGATATTAACAAAAATATTAAACATCGACTTAATTCCCACTTTAGTAACCACACTATTTAAATTTTGAAAAATATATTTTATTTGTATTTTTAAATAATTTGATTAATAGATTTAATAATTTATATATAACTTGACCTATTTTGCCCTTTATCTTCCAATCGACAGAGCTAAAAATTCAGACAGTACATTATAAAAGGCTTCCTGAAAGTTTATTGGTAAAAAAACTCTAATGTTAATTTTTGGGGGTCAAATTAGAAAATTATATACATATTGTTACGAAATGTACCAAAGCCGACCCTGTTTCACTTCAGTACGACAACGATCGCTGGGATATATATAAAAAAAGAAAGCTGGAAGGTTCGTACGGGAGAAAAACTTATCTCGATCATAACTAGACAACTGTAAAATTGACACTGGATTATACTAGAGAATTCGACGCTGATTTTAAAAGGGAATCCCATCCTCGCAGCAGTTAGTTAGCAAGGACGACGAGCGTATCTCGAAATGAGAAGAAAATGCACTCATTCCCTGCTTGTCTCAAATTGGAATATTAGAATCTTGAAGGTGGTACGGAACACTTAGTAAGCAAGTCCAACTCGCATTTGACCAAATTATGTAATTCTCGTATAATGATGACAATTTCCATTTTTCAAAATGTACCTAGTTTTAGACTTGATTGGCCAAATAAACATTGGTGAGAAGTGTGAGCTAACGTTTTTGTTTTCTCTGTTGGTTGGAGAGTATTTTTATCTTTCAGTTAAATTTTATATCCTATGATTATTGAGATTTCGTGTTTTGTGCTTTGAAATATTTGTATAAAGTGGCCCTGAACATATGAAGGAAATTTTGTTTTCTTATCTATTTTTATTATTAAAACTCTAATTAGTCGATTGATAGGAGTCCGTCGTCTTTGAAAGTATATAAAAAAATACTAAAGAAATATTGTTTATGATGGTTTTTTTTGTTCTGTAAACAGAGCAATAAAACCATTTAAATAAATGACTTTTAGTATTACCTCATTTTCTTAAATCTTATATTTATTAGCATAAAAATATTTGAAGGGCTTAAAAGAAAATGAATCTGGAGAGAGTAATACCGATATTTATTAGCGCAATAGTCAGTTTAGTTTCAAAGTATATCTTTGTACGGTGAGAGGATTATGCCTTACTCCCTCGAAACTTGTTAGTATTAAAAATTAAGACAGAAACACGAGGAAAAGTCGAGTTTAAACATATCCGAGTATCTAAAGGTCTAAAAGTTTCAGCATTTCGATGAACCCCATTCAGGTGACAGACAAGCCCTCAGTTTTTTTAATACTTGTAATAGACGAACTCAAGTGCAGTGGTAGACTAACGGTGGGGCGGAAGGGGCGGGCCACCCCGGGCGCCTGGTCCTGGTGACCCCAAACGCCTTCATGCCTCCATGTTCCTTTGATGAAATCCTAAACAATGCTTTAAAAATTTATTATTAATATTTTTCTAAAAGGTATTTAGAGATTGTAAGGGATAAAACAGATCAGTCAAATCATTAGATTCGTTCATATAGAAACTGTCATTGTGGAAGTACGAGAATCTCTCTTGTTTTTTTTTTGTTGTGTGGAAAAACTGCAGAGGATATATCAAAAGTTGTTCAGCAAGAGCTAAAACAAATATTTTATTCAGTTCACATTTGTATGTATATGTTTATGTTTATTTAGTTAAATTTTTGCGAGTATAATTTAAATTAGACTTATATAAACAAATATAGAACAATTACTAAAAATATAGTAATGGATAGCGTATATTTCATTAAGTTAATAGCTATTATAACATGTTATATGTATTTACGGGTACTTAATGTTGAGAGAGTCAGTGAATTTTGGCTTGCAAGAAAATTAGTCATGTATCGGTACGCATATTTATGTATCCTTAAAACAGTTTTATACAACCTGGAATTTCTTCAACCAATATCTGACATTTTAATGATGAACTTAAACAGTCAAATTTTAAAATGTAGCATTATCACTAAAGCTAACATATTTCATATGGTTAGTGTACCATCCGACAATTGTAATCATTGTTCCGATCTGTCTGGATCAGCTTCTATAAGTTCGTGAACCATTTGCAGTATTCTCTAAGTAGATATATTCAACTCTGCTTTTTACTGATATCGGCATCCTAGCTACACTTTTGCTTGTTTGAGCTAGATTCAGTACAATTGTACTAACACATGAGTTTGTTCGTCTGTTGTAAGGGCTTTTCTGGAAATAGATTTTCTGTTATGCATGCTGTCGATGCAAATAATTCCTAAATAAGTGAACTAAATCGCTAATAATAAAAATCTGTTTCAACTTGGTAGGTACTGCGAGCCCCACAAAAAACTGTAATGCTGTCACTTTTACGGAAGATATTCCGGGGTTGAACCAATTTTAAAACTAGACATTTAGAAATTTTACATCAGTTATACTGATACAAAAATAGGAATAAATATAAAAATTTTCAGAAAGTACCTAGAAGTCTTTGCTGTGTTTTAAATATTAGTTGTTTGATTACAGTGTTTAGCAACGATCGGTAAGCTCTTTGTAACCTGTGAAATGACCCCCATTCCCATATAAAAAAATGAGGTCCTAGTTGTAACCTGTTTTCATGGGATTGTCGTACTTCTTATATTATTAAATCGACGAGTCCAATTGCTATTTTTAATCTAAGACGCAAAAATATTAGTGTTATAAGTTTAAGGTGTGTATCTTTGTATCTGTGGATCTGTTTATCCGTTTGTGGCATAGTAGCTTTTTGTTTGATATCTGACGTAATCGAGATGATTCTAAGCTATAATTTATGGAAGTTTGAAGATCATCCGCTTACTTCCTACTTGACAAAGTGGTCTACTAAGATTTTTTAAAATTGTTCATAAAGGACACGAACGATTTTAATGAATGTTTTAGTCTGTATTTGAGTGAATCCCTGGATGGTTTAGATTTACCATTCAACCAGGTAGGTGGCGCATCAATCGGATTATTGAATTCCTAAATGGCTGGACTGATTATAATTCTTTTTGTGTGTACTTGAGTGGGTCTCTGGATGGTTTAACTTCACAATTGGGTCCGGTAGATAGCGCTGCAGATGCCGCTATAAATCAACGTCGTAGCCCTATTATATTGTTTTTATATATTGGCAGTGGCGTGTCTGCATAGCAAATGTATAGAAAAATAAACTGTCTGTTCTAAAAATATTACGAATGACCTTGAACTTGTTTTCGAATATTGATTCTAATCGATAACATGAAAAACTTATCAATCTGTGATATCAATGTGAGCGATTTATATATATATAACCAGTACGATATATATATATATATATATATATATATATATATATATATATATATATATGTGTGTGTGTGTATGTTTTTTTTTTTTTTATCCGAAGAGGGGGGAAATACATTGCGTACTTAGCTAGCACGTGCTGGCCGTCGTGCGGGACTCCCGATGCAATGACTTCAAAGCAAGAGTAGATCGTTGCATTGAAACCAGTATACCGTATACCCGCTAAAACCCTAACCTCTTTCTCCTACAACCATGGTCCCTTGCGGCACTCTTACTCAATACTAATTCGCAAGGGTGGTTCATTGCAGATGTTTACTGCTCTTACATTGGAAGCCTCTAAAGCCTACTCTTCGAACGTATTGCGGAGTTCTTTGAGGATAGTCTCCGCGTAATCTGATACCAAGTTCCAGGCTTGGGGGCCCTTCAGCATGGCTTCTACTATTTGTTCTGGAACGATATTAGTCTCCAGAATCCTCTCTACTTCAGCACGTTGATCCTGAAACCGGGGGCAGGAGAAGAACACGTGTTCCGCGTCCTCTACCACGTCCTTACAGTGTGGGCAGTTTGGGGAGTTTGCCCTCCTGAACCTGTGCAAGTATGCTCGAAAGCATCCATGTCCAGTCAGTAGTTGAGTGATGTAAAACCCAACCTCCCCATGCTGGCTTTTGACCCAACGACTGATGTTAGGTATCAATCGATAGGTCCACCGGCCTTTAGTAGAGCTGTCCCACCTCTCCTGCCATTGCCCTAGACTCATGGCTCTTTCATCGCTGTTTCCTGTCGGCTGGTCTTTTTCTAACTTTCTGCGATAAAGCCGTCCCCTTTCTGCAGCCAGGATGTCGATTGGCAGGGTAGAGGCAATCACAATCACCGCCTCGTAAGACACAGTGCGGTAGGATGATGCCACTCGAATCGCTGAGAGCCGCTGGACTGATTTCATTTTCCGGCGGTACGATGGTAGCTCGAGCGAATACTCCCATACCGGTGCCCCGTACAACAAAACAGAAGTAGTTACTGTTGCCAGTAGCTGTCTTCTTATCTGTCTAGGGCCTCCGACATTAGGCATTATCCTAGATAATGCCCCCTGTACCCCAGCTGCTTTCTTGCTGGCCGCGATTATGTGCTCTTTGAAGTTGAGCCGTGTGTCCAGGAGCACCCCCAAATAGCTGATGAAGGGCTGCGACTGTATGTAGGAGTCGCCTATTTTGAGGGTGATGGTTTCCCTTGCCTTTCGACTGCTAACAAGAAGTGTTTCGGTCTTTTGCTCTGCTAAACTCAAGTCCGCTGCGAGCATCCAATGCTGAATTGTGGCTATAGCGAATGAGAAGGTTGTTTGTATCTCCTCTATGTGCTTGCGCACTATGATCAATGCCACATCATCGGCGAATGCCACTAGCCTGACGCCCTCAGGCAGACCGAGCAGGAGCAGGTCGTTGTACATTACGTTCCATAAGAGGGGGCCAAGAACAGAGCCCTGAGGTACACCTCCTGTGATCTCATAGCCTACTTGCCCATTTTCAGTTTGGTACAACAAGATGCGGTCCTTGAAATATGCTGAAACCATTCTGCGCAAGTACTGCTGAACTTCCATCCTGGCAAGAGCCTCCAAAATGCGGTCCCAGCGGGCCGAGTTAAAGGCGTTCTTGATATCCAGGGTGGCTATTAGACAGTACTTTTTTCCACCTCTTCTCCATCTCTTTCCCGAGATATCCTCTCTGGCGATGTTGGTAACGAGTGTCACGGCATCGATGGTTGATCTCCCCTTTCTGAACCCGAATTGGTTGGTGGAAAGTTTTGGCTCAACGTAGGGCTCCAGCCTATCTGCTATTATTCTTTCAAGGAGTTTTCCCGCAGAGTCCAACATACAGAGGGGACGATATGATGACGGTTCGTCTGGAGGTTTCTTTCCCCCTTTAGGTAGGAGCACAAGCCTCTGCTTTTTCCACTTAGTCGGGAAAACCCCCTGCTTTAGGCAGGTCTCATACATGTGTAGAAACAAGTTAGGCCTATTGGCTATGGCGCATTTTAGCGCGATGTTAGGTATGCCATCTGGACCGGGAGCCTTACCGTTTTGGAGCCGGTTGCACGCGCCCATCAGCTCATTCATAGTCACTGATGGTATATCTTCGTCCCTCACCTGCCACGAAGGATAAGCGGGTAGCTCAGGCTTCGCAGGAAACAAGTGAGTGACAATGCGGTGCAATGATTCGGGGCAGTTCGTTGATGACATGGGGGGGCCTTGAATTTTATGCATCACGATTTTATACGGTTTTCCCCATGGATCTTGGTCAACTTCGTCACACAACTCCTTCCAGTAGGATCTCTTGCTTGAGAGAATGGCTCTTCGTAGTTGTTGTCTTTTGATCTCATAGTCGAGCCTTAGTTCTTCTGTTGTGACCCTGTCGCGTCTCCGTGCTCGTTGATGCAGCCTTCGTGCTTTGAGACACTCTCGTCGGTGTTGTGAGATCGTGTCATTCTACCAGTAAACTGGTGGGCGGCTGCTGTTCTGCCGTCTCCTTGGCATGGATGCATCGCAGGACTTGACAACGCTTGTCATTACCTCTTTGGCAGTGGCTTCTGCGCTTATTGCTATTGACAATGGTTCCTGCTCCATAACCAAGGCGAATGAATCAGCATCGAAAGCATTTTTGTTCCAACCGACTGGCTGTGACCTCGCACGACTGACACACAATCTTCGTTTGGGAGTGGTGTTGATTTCCCATATAATAGCTTGGTGGTCGCTATTAGTAAACTCCTCATCGACCCGCCACTCACAGCCCCCTTTAATTAGGTTGCTGCTAACGAATGTCACATCGATAATGGAGCTGGCTGTGCCTTTGCGATATGTGCTTACGTCTCCTGTGTTGAGGAGTACCAGGTTGAGCGAAGACATGGTCTCAAGGAGAGCTCGTCCTCCGCGCTCGTTTCCCGGCATCCCCAGTCAATTGCCCAGGCGTTGAAATCTCCTGCGATGGCGACCGATTCACGCTTCCGTACATCCTCCGCCAAGGTGTCCAAGAATAACTCGAACTCCTCGAGCTGTGCACTAGGAGGTGCATAGCAGCTATAGAAGTGAACCCCTCCCACTTTGGCTCTCACAAGCCATGGTTCGGGGGTATTTGGGAGTTGTTGGAACGGAAGTTTACCGCAAGCCCATATCGCTGCTCTGTCCGTTGTGTCATTTACCCAGGACAGGGTGTCGAAGTTTTTGTACTGCTCGCAGATTATGGCTACGTCGCAATCCAATTCCCGCACCCGCTGTACCAGTAGGTCTTGGGCTGCTTCGCAATGGTTGAGGTTGAGTTGCAGTACTTTCATTTACCGGCTTGTGCTGCTCTCATCGCCTGTTGGTAGATCGGACATTTCCAACTACCCGCAACGTGCCGGCAGTCTGACCTACTATTTTTCTCTTTGCAGAGTAAGCACTTGGCAGGTTGTTGACAAGCCGAGGCATTGTGACCAGCGCCTCCGCATCTGTGACAACAACTGCTTCGGTCAGTCTTGCCTCTGCACGCCTGGGCGTTGTGCCCAAAGTGCCAGCATTTGAAGCACCGTCGAAGGCTGATCCTCTCGCGAACACGTACTGTGCCCCACGCAGGTTTCAGCTTTCCAAGTGTGATGGCTTTCTTGGCCTGGACCTCTGGGAGACAAACAACTGCCGTTTGTGTTGATCTATATGCCCGTCGAAGTGATTTCACTGCCTCCTCAGTGATCTCTGCCAGGCCGTCGATATTATCTTTGAGCAGGTTTACTACGTCTTCCTTGGTACTGATCTCGTCCAAGTCTTTAATTTCAATCTCGATTTGCGGTATTCGAGATTGTACAGTGGCCCCGCTTGGGAGCTTATTCTTGATGGCGTTACAATAGCGCTCCATCTCCTGAGCGTCTGCCTTGGCGAATAACAAAAGTAGATCTCCCTTAGCTGTTCGTCGGATCTTATTGACTTTTTTGCCTATATCCTGCAAGGTGGGATCATTCTTGATACCTCGCAAGATATCTGCATGGGAGCTCTTCTCGCCTTTCTTTATAAGCAGCGTACAATGTGGCGCTGGTTTTTGCTTATTGGTCCTCGGGGCCTTTTTCCTCTTTACCACTTGCCAGTCAGTCGACTGGTTTGCAGGTTGGTTTTTGGTCTGCGGTTTAAACTTGGATTTTAATCCATTGTTTCTCTCCGCTTCTGAATTGACCACCCTACTTGTTGTTCCCTGGATAGTTTGCCCGATGTTCTGGCGACCTTCCTTACCGGGCTTTAGCTTGCTAGCTAGCACCGGTTTAAGCGTTTTAAGTGGTGGTGCCTTACTTGATGAGGCTACTGAAGGCGAGACCTTCGGTGGCGAGGTCCTTGCTACAGAGGCTACTTTTATTGAAGCCGCCTGCTTTGGGGCCGCCGGTGTTGATGCAGCCGGTTTTGAGTTAGCTGCTTTTGAGGCAGCCGTTTTGGGACCTCCTTTTGCTGTCCACCTAGTGTCTGAGTGTTTGACACCTTTACTGGCGATGTCAGTGTTGTAGCAGGTTTCGCTACAGGAGGTGGCCGCGTCGTTGACGTCTGATATTTGTCATATTCTGACTTAATGGCGTGTGCCAGTTTCTTGATCTCATGATGTACATTGTGCCTAGGCCCAATGAACTTCAAGAGCTCATCGATCTTTGCTCCTAATTTGTTTGGAGCGCCACTCTCATTTGTTGCCCTTTGTTGGACGTCAACTCCACTATTCGCCTTTTGGAGGACCTGGCTGGATAGTGTCTTGCTGCCAGCTCTAGTTGTAATGGTCGATGTTGTACCATTACTAGTGTTCTTCTTCTTGTCACTATGTGACGGAACCAGTGATAATTCGCTCCCCCCAGAATCCGTGGAGCGTGCACCGGCCACCGAGGCTTTCACTCGATCGGAACCGGTGGCGGGATTATCCTCTGCAGAGGTACCCACCTGGGGTATTAAGTTCACCTTATCACCCATATCCATAAATGGTTTATTTTCGGGGTTCCTTCCCCTATCTGATTTTGGTCCGCCCTGAGGAAATCCTCAGTACTCCCCATTGCTGGAGAGCGTTCCCCTATCCGCCACCTGGGGAGGCGCCCGGTAGTGGACCAACAACCACCCCGGGTGTGTGTGTGTGTTTTTTTTTTTTTTTTTTTTTTTTTTTTTTTTTTTTTTTTTATCCGAAGAGGGGGGAAATACATTCCGTACTTAGCTAGCACGTGCTGGCCGTCGTGCGGGACTCCCGATGCAATGACTTCAAAGCAAGAGTAAATCGTTGCATTGAAACCAGTATACCGTATACCCGCTAAAACCCTAACCTCTTTCTCCTACAACCATGGTCCCCTGCGGCACTCTTAGTCAATACTACTTCGCAAGGGTGGTTCATTGCAGATGTTTACTGCTCTTACATTGGAAGCCTCTAAAGCCTACTCCTCGAACGTATTGCGGAGTTCTTTGAGGATAGTCTCCGCGTAATCTGATACCAAGTTCCAGGCTTGGGGGCCCTTCAGCATGGCTTCTACTAATTGTTCTGGAACGATATTAGTCTCCAGAATCCTCTCCACTTCAGCACGTTGATCCTGAAACCGGGGGCAGGAGAAGAACACGTGTTCCGCGTCCTCTATCACGTCCGTACAGTGTGGGCAGTTTGGGGAGTTTGCCCTCCTGAACCTGTGCAGGTATGCTCGAAAGCATCCATGTCCAGTCAGGAGTTGAGTGATGTAGAACCCAACCTCCCCATGCTGGCGGTTGACCCAACGACTGATGTTAGGTATCAATCGATATGTCCACCGGCCTTTAGTAGAGCTGTCCCACCTCTCCTGCCATTGCCCTAGACTCATGGCTCTTTCATCGCTGTTTCCTGTCGGTTGGTCTTTCTCTAACTTTCTGCGATAAAGCCGTCCCCTTTCTGCAGCCAGGATGTCGATTGGTAGGGTAGAGGCAATCACACTCACCGCCTCGTAAGACACAGTGCGGTAGGATGATGCCACTCGAATCGCTGAGAGCCGCTGGACTGATTTCATTTTCCGGCGGTACGATGGTAGCTCGAGCGATTTCTCCCATACCGGTGCCCCGTACAACAAAACAGAAGTAGTTACTGTTGCCAGTAGCTGTCTTCTTATCTGTCTAGGGCCTCCGACATTCGGCATTATTCTAGATAATGCCCCCTGTACCCCAGCTGCTTTCTTGCTGGCCGCGATTATGTGCTCTTTGAAGTTGAGCCGTGTGTCCAGGAGCACCCCCAAATAGCTGATGAAGGGCTGCGACTGTATGTAGGAGTCGCCTATTTTGAGGGTGATGGTTTCCCTTGCCTTTCGACTGCTAACAAGAAGTGTTTCGGTCTTTTGTTCTGCTAAACTCAAGTCCGCTGCGAGCATCCAATGCTGAATTGTGGCTATAGCGAATGAGAAGGTTGTTTGTATCTCCTCTATGTGCTTGCGCACTATGATCAATGCCACATCATCGGCGAATGCCACTAGCCTGACGCCCTCAGGCAGACCGAGCAGGAGCAGGTCGTTGTACATTACGTTCCATAAGAGGGGGCCAAGAACAGAGCCCTGAGGTACACCTCCTGTGATCTTATAGTCTACTTGCCCATTTTCAGTTTGGTACAACAAGATGCGGTCCTTGAAATACGCTGAAACCATTCTGCGCAAGTACTGCGGAACTTCCATCCTGGCAAGAGCCTCCAAAATGCGGTCCCAGCGGGCCGAGTTAAAGGCGTTCTTGATATCCAGGGTGGCTATTAGACAGTACTTTTTTCCACCTCTTCTCCATCTCTTTCCCGAGATAGCCTCTCTGGCGATGTTGGTAACGAGTGTCACGGCATCGATGGTTGATCTCCCCTTTCTGAACCCGAATTGGTTGGTGGAAAGTTTCGGCTCAACGTAGGGCTCCAGCCTATCTGCTATTATCCTTTCAAGGAGTTTTCCCGCAGAGTCCAACATACAGAGGGGACGATATGATGACGGTTCGTCGGGAGGTTTCTTTCCCCCTTTAGGGAGGAGCACAAGCCTCTGCTTTTTCCACTTAGTCGGGAAAACCCCTGCTTTAGGCAGGTCTCATACATGTGTAGAAACATGTCAGGCCTATTGGCTATGGCGCATTTTAGCGCGATGTTAGGTATGCCATCTGGACCGGGAGCCTTACCGTTTTGGAGCCGGTTGCACGCGCCCATCAGCTCACTCATAGTCACTGATGGTATATCTTCGTCCCTCACCTGCCACGAAGGATAAGCGGGTAGCTCAGGCTTCGCAGGAAACAAGTGAGTGACAATGCGGTGCAATGATTCGGGGCAGTTCGTTGATGTCATGGGAGGGGCCTTTATTTTATGCATCACGATTTTATACGGTTTTCCCCATGGATCTTGATTAACTTCGTCACACAACTCCTTCCAGTAGGATCTCTTGCTTGAGAGAATGGCTCTTCGTAGTTGTTGTCTTTTGATCTCATAGTCGAGCCTTAGTTCTTCTGTTGTGACCCTGTCGCGTCTCCGTGCTCGTTGATGCAGCCTTCGTGCTTTGAGACACTCTCGTCGGTGTTGTGAGATCGTGTCGTTCCACCAGTAAACTGGTGGGCGGCTGTTGTTCTGCCGTCTCCTTGGCATGGAAGCATCGCAGGACTTGACAACGCTTGTCATTACCTCTTTGGCAGTGGCTTCTGCGCTTGTTGCTATTGACAATGGTTCCTGCTCCATAACCAAGGCGAATGAATCAGCATCGAAAGCATTTTTGTTCCAACCGACTGGCTGTGACCTCGCACGACTGACACACAATCTTCGTTTGGGAGTGGTGTTGATTTCCCATATAATAGCTTGGTGGTCGCTATTAGTAAACTCCTCATCGACCCACCACTCACAGCCCCCTTTAATTAGGTTGCTGCTAACGAATGTCACATCGATAATGGAGCTGGCTGTGCCTTTGCGATATGTGCTTACGGCTCCTGTGTTGAGGAGTACCAGGTTGAGCGAAGACATGGTCTCAAGGAGAGCTCGTCCTCTCGCGCTCGTTTCCCGACATCCCCAGTCAATTGCCCAGGCGTTGAAATCTCCTGCGATGGCGACCGATTCACGCTTCCGTACATCCTCCGCCAAGGTGTCCAAGAATAACTCGAACTCCTCGAGCTGTGCACTAGGAGGTGCATAGCAGCTATAGAAGTGAACCCCTCCCACTTTGGCTCTCACAAGCCATGGTTCGGGGGTATTTGGGAGTTGTTGGAACGGAAGTTTACCGCAAGCCCATATCGCTGCTCTGTCCGTTGTGTCATTTACCCAGGACAGGGTGTCGAAGTTTTTGTACTGCTCGCAGATTATGGCTACGTCGCAATCCAATTCCCGCACCCGCTGTACCAGTAGGTCTTGGGCTGCTTCGCAATGGTTGAGGTTGAGTTGCAGTACTTTCATTTACGGGCTTGTGCTGCTCTCATCGCCTGTTGGTAGATCGGACATTTCCAACTACCCGCAACGTGCCGGCAGTCTGACCTACTATCTTTCTCTTTGCAGAGTAGGCACTTGGCAGGTTGTTGACAAGCCGAGGCATTGTGACCAGCGCCTCCGCATCTGTGACAACAACTGCTTCGGTCAGTCTTGCCTCTGCACGCCTGGGCGTTGTGCCCAAAGTGCCAGCATTTGAAGCACCGTCGAAGGCTGATCCTCTCGCGAACACGTACTGTGCCCCACGCAAGTTTCAGCTTTCCAAGTGCGATGGATTTCTTGGCCTGGACCTCTGGGAGACAAACAACTGCCGTTTGTGTTGATCTATATGCCCGTCGAAGTGATTTCACTGCCTCCTCAGTGATCTCTGCCAGGCCGTCGATATTATCTTTGAGCAGCTTTACCACGTCTTCCTTGTACTGATCTCATCCAGGTCTTTAATTTCAATCTCGATTTGCGGTATTCGAGATTGTACAGTGGCCCCGCTTGGGAGCTTATTCTTGATGGCGTTACAGTAGCGCTCCATCTCCTGAGCGTCTGCCTTCGCGAATAAAAACAGGAGATCTCCCTTAGCTGTTCGTCGGATCTTATTGACTTTTTTGCCTATATCCTGCAAGGTGGGATCATTTTGATATCTCGCAAGATATCTGCATGGGAGCTCTTCTCGCCTTTCTTTATAAGCAGCGTACAATGCGGCGCTGGTTTTTGCTTATTGGTCCTCGGGACCTTTTTCCTCTTTACCAGTTGCCAGTCAGTCAACTGGTTTGAAGGTTTGTTTTGGTCTGCGGTTTAAACTTGGATTTTAATTCATTGTTTCTCTTCGCTTCTGAATTGACCACCCTACTTGTTGTTGCCTGGGTGGTTTGCCCGATGTTCTGGCAACCTTCTTTACCGGGCTTTAGCTTGCTAGCTAGCACCGGTTTAAGAGTTTTTGGTAGTGGTGCCTTACTTGATGAGGCTACTGAAGGCGAGGCCTTCGGTGGCGAGGTCCTTGCTACCGAGTCTCCCGGCAGTGAGGCTACTTTTATTGAAGCCGCCTGCTTTGGGGCCGCCAGTGTTGATGCAGCCGGTTTTGAGTTAGCTGCTTTTGAGGCAGCCGCTTTTGGGACCTCCTTTTGCTTTTCACCTTGTGTCTGAGTGTTTGACACCTTTACTGGCGATGTCTGTGTTGTAGCAGGTTTCGCTACAGGAGATGGCCGCGTCGTTGACGTCAGATATTTGTCATATTCTGACTTAATGGCGTGTGCCAGTTTCTTGATCTCATGATGTACATTGTGCCTAGGCCCAATGAACGTCAAGAGCTCATCGATCTTTGCTCCTAATTTGTTTGGAGCGCCACTCTCATCTGTTGCCCTTGGGGGTCAACTCCACTATTCGCCTTTTGGAGGACTTGGCTGAATAGTGTATTGCTGCCAGCTCTATTTTTAATGGTCGATGTTGTACCATTAACGGTGTTCTTCTTCTTCTTGTCACTATGTGACGGAACCAGTGATAATTCGCTCCCCCCAGAATCCGTGGAGCGTGCACCGGCCACCGAGGCTTTCACTCGATCGGAACCGGTGGTGGGATTATCCTCTGCAGAGGTACCCACCTGGGGTATTAAGTTCACCTTATCACCCATATCCATAAATGGTTTATTTTCGGGGTTCCTTCCCCTATCTGATTTTGGTCCGCCCTGAGAAAATCCTCAGTACTCCCCATTGCTGGAGAGCGTTCCCCTATCCGCCACCTGGGGAGGCGCCCGGTAGTGGACCAACAACCACCCCGGGTGTGTGTGTGTGTGTGTGTGTGTGTGTGTGTGTGTGTGTGTGTTAGGTGGTTTCCGGGAATTCATCCGCGTAGTTGATAACTGATCCCGGCCGGGATCGATAGTATAATGACGACGTTTCGGCAGCATCTGCCCTCTTCAGGTTGGTTCGCATAATTCTCGTAGCCTTCTTCTTTCGCTTCTAGTTACTCGAGTATTAACGAAACAGAACAAATAAATGTTTTGGCAATGACAAATCAAAATCCATCTACATCAACTCGTGAGATTGCGGCAGAAGCTGGCACATCTCAACGCACTGTAGTTAAGGTACTGAAAGCGCACAAGTTCCACCAGTACAAACTTTGAGTTTATCAAATTTTGCATGCTGGTGACGATCAAAGACGTATTTTGTTTTGTACATGGTTTAGAGGCATGTGCCTTGACAATCCACAGTTTCTGTTAAAGGTGTTATGGTCAGATGAAACTAGATTTACTAACTACGGTATGTTCAATAGACACAATGAGCATATATGGGCTAAAGAAAACCCTTTCCATTTAGAACAAAGACGACTTCAGATAAAATTTGGTTTGAATGTTTGGAATGTTGCATAATTTGAATTTGAGAACTCGTTTAGAAATTGAGTGGTTCCAACATGATGGAGCACCAGCTCATAACTCGTTATTAGTAAGACAACACTTAGATAATATCTATCCAAACTCTTGGATAGGAAGAAATGGCCCATGCGAACATAAAGTGTAACCATTATTATGTACATTAATTACTTAAGTTTTTAGTAAGTACCTACTTATTCAGTTTTTTTTTATATCTGATATACCGTAGAATGGGATTACTTTGAATCCAGGGGTGACTTTGATAAAAACTTCGTTTCGTTTTTAAAATAAAATTCTGCGAATTCTGAACGCATCTTTTCATTCTTTTTTTACGGTTGGCAGCACTGAACGTCACTTCTATCATGTCATGAGTCGCAAGGGACGGATTTGTGCCGGGTTGTGAAAAAATATTAAAAATATGTAAGTACTAGTTTTTTGTAATATTAAAAGCTTGAATAACTTCTAAACTATACAGCTTTGAGTATGACTAATACATCAAATGTTTACAATTCACCTGAACAGAAGTTTATTCAGCTATAATACTGACTTTTATTGAAAGTTCACTGGTTTTTTGGTGGCATTGATCACCTATGCAGGTTTACTTTGGTCAATGATCAATGTTACCCCATGAGGTTATTTATTTTGAGTTCCATAGATTGATTAATGATTTTCAGTCTATTTATTAACGATTATGTTTTTTATTGTTCTAGCATCATGCCAAGGACTTATAAAAAGCGTTTAGGCTCCCGAGATTACCGGAATTACACCGAAGAGATTCTGAATAAGGCTATTACGGAAGTAGTTGAAAACCGATTGACGTTACGTGGAGCGTCTGCAAAGTATAATATTCCCTACGGAACAATATATAACAAGTACCATGGAAAATTTGTAAAAAGGCCTGGTGCACAAACAGTTTTCTCCGAAAATGAACAGAATGTGATATTGAAATCGGCAGCCAAAAGTGCAGAATGGGGATTTCCACTATCTCTTCTAGATTTGCGAATGTTTGCGAAAATGCTATTGGACAAGCAAGGAAGATCGGTGTCGAGGTTCACAAACAATATTCCTGGAATTGATTGGGCTCACTCATTACTTAAGAGACACAAGTCTGAATATTCACAACGAGTAGCTACAAATATCAAAAAAGCCAGAGCCGCCGTGTCTCGCGAATCGCTTACTTAATATTTCAAGAACCTTGAACAAGTTGTTAAGGATGTTCCGCCTGCTAATATTTTTAACTATGAAGAATCCAATATGAGTGACGACCCGGGAAAGAAAATTGGCATCTTTACCAGGGGAGTTAAGTATCCGGAGAAGGCTATGAACTTTTCCAAAAGTGCAACAACAGCTATGGTCTGTGGATCAGCAGATGGCGTTCTTCTACACCCATATATTATTTACAAAAGTATTCATTTGTATGACACATGGAAGGAAAGAGCGCCAGCTGGCCCGCCATGTTGTAATCAGCCTTGTTGTTCACAGGGTTCTCGATTTAACCGAACCGTTAGTGGCTGGATTGATGGTCCTACGTTCAGGAACTGGTTCAAAACAACATTTTTACCTCATGCAAGAAGATTACCCGGCCGGAAAGTGTTGTTAGGTGACAACCTTTCATCTCACTTAGACGATGAGGTATTTAGATTATGCCGCGAATATGATATAGATTTCGTTTGCTTAGTCCTAAATTCTACTCACCTCACCCAACCTCTCGATGTGGCTTTTTTTCGACCAATGAAGTCAGCTTGGCGACAAACATTGACAACATGGAAAATGCAAAATCCCCGACTGGCAACTGTCCCAAAAGATACCTTTCCACATCTTCTGTCGAAAGCGTTGATCAAAATGGATCAGGTGTCACCGAAACCTAATTCCCCCTTTTCGAACATCAGTTCCTGAGTAAAACGCAATTTAATGAGTGCATTTTGTGCCACCGGCATTTATCCATTCAATATGAACAAAGTTTTAGATCGACTGCCCAGAGAAGATGAAGTAAATGAACGAGAGGTTGAAAGCACATTGACAACTTTTTTGAGAGAGTCTCGGTATAGTAACGACTCTAACCAACCTGTTCGAAAAAAAAAGCGATTAGATGTCGCACCTGGTAAGAGCATTGCTACTAAAGATGGTATTGCGACAACTGATTCGCCTCAAAGGCAGATAAAGAATCAATATCAAAATGATACAGATTCGACTAGCGACCATCAGCTGATTGAAGTAAACCAATTGGACCCGACTGAAGAAAACACCACTCAGACAGAATTACCTAATGAAAACTGTCAAGAAGAGCAAGAAGATGAAAGCAACGTTGATGAGAACGAAGACAAAGAAACGGAATCCATAGAAGGAAGATATGTATTAGTTAAATTTTTTACTAAACGCAAGCAAATGTATAAATACGTCTGTCAAATTACACAAATAGATTCTTTGCTAGTTGAAGGCTACAAATCCTTAGATAATAAAAGGAATTTTAAGAGAATACCCAAAGATATTTCAGAAATTGATCGGCTGGACATTGTTGCATTTTTACCTAAACCTGTGGAAAAAGAAGAATACGTTTAGTTCCCATTTGATATTAATACTAAAGAACTTTAATAAATAATTTCCAAAGTTAATTGTAAATAACTGATCTTCGGAGAAATAATCTCAGACTGTTTTATATCTCCTAGTTTACTGATAAAGTTAAGTTTTCGTAGAAGTTTATGCAAGGAACTGATTTGTATAATTGTTACAATAAGCTTACAATTAATAACATTTTCTAAATATTTATAAGATATTTTCAAACAATAAATGTCTTTTCATAATAAAGTTTATTATTTGGTAAAATTCCTTTGTTTTTCTTAGTCAAAGTAACCGCAAATACATAAAAAAACATATAAATCCTAGACCCATGCATGAATTTTAAAAATTCTTGTTTGTGTTTTGTTCCTGGTTGGGAATACTTTCGAATTCTGTAAGAAAAAAGGATAGTATCAAAGTAACCCTGATGACAGTTTAAAATTGATCACCGACATTTTTTTTTTTTTTTCGAAAAATAATGAAAAAAGTAATATTTTTATGCAAGAAATGGACTGAACAGACAAAACCGATATATACGTTAATTTTTATAAATCTTTTTCTCCCATATTTTAAGAAAAAAATTGTTTTAATTCAGAAACTGATCAATGTTACCCCATTCTACGGTACCTAATAAAAAAATTGTTCAATGTTTTTTGGAATAGTTATTAATAAATCAATCTAATTCATGGCTAACTACGTTAAAAGTGAAAATAAGAGAGAAACGCATCCATAACTCCGTTATTTTTATGAATAACTATATCGAGTATTATATCGTTGAAAAGCTCTAAAATGTCCGATTTTTTGAGGACATAGCCAACTATGGTTTCCATTCAAAAAAAGATAAGTTTGTATCATATCTCGAAAACGGGAGCTGTCACGCAAACGAGGACATGACAATTATATTCGGGATACAATTCCCTTCAATTTTGATATTTACACTTTTTTATAAAATCAAAAAAGGAGGGATTTGACTAAATCGACAGAATTTCGTTTTTTTCAAAATATCTAGTAAGTCATGACTTTTTACAAAAATCCGAAAGTGTCATTAAATTGGGCCAGTAAAACAAAGAAAACCTACCCTATATATATATATATATATATATATATATATATATATATATATATATATATATATATATATATATATATATAAGGTGTTTCTAAAATAAAGTTCCAAACCTCTGTTGTGTATACAACTCATTAAAATAAACCAAATAGTTCTGGTTAACATGTGCCCTATACCGCACCCTTAGGTTATATGCCCTTAAAAGGGCTCTAACAAAATTTTCAGTCGAAAATAAATAGAAAAAAATGTATGGGTCTTACATAATTTTTACGCTAAATAGCAAGAGCTACTACTCCGTTTTTCGACATGCAAATCATAAGCGTCCTATTTAGGTTGGTGAAGGGGATTTTCGGTCAGTATTTTTTTTATTTAATTTTTTCAATTTTTTATATCTTAACAATTTTACTTGAAATATATTATTTTTGTTCAAATCGATATTTTCAATGATTTTCGAGTAAATTGATTTGAAAATTATTCTGCTCTTTAAGGGCCGTAAAGCCTCTTCACCAACCTAAATAGGAAACATTATCTGCATGTCTAAAAACAGAGTAACACATTTCATTTAACATAAAAAGTTATGTAAGGACCCATAAATATTTTTCTAATTATTTTAGATCGTTTTGTCAATACCAGAAAAATGCTGCTTTTAAGGGCACATGTTAATCGGTACTTTTTGGCTTATTTTAATGAGTTCTGTATACAGCTTATTTTAGAAACACCCATGTATAAATATATAAAGGGTGTTTTTTAGAAGTTTTACCAAACTTGGAGGGTGGACAGGTGGGCTCATGTACTATATTATGTAGCCCCCATATAACATCTAGATAGCTTACGGTTTTTTATATTTTAATCTATTTTTTCCCCAGATTTTTCATATAAACTTTTGTAGCTTTTTATTTTTCCCTGTATCTTCACCAAATAGACTTAAATCGAATCTATGATGTTTGTTTGCTCTTCTGCATCCGTTTGGCACAAATAATTGGTTGAAAAAATGGCGAACCCATAAAAATGTCATTAAGTTAAGCACTTTATAACATTACAAAAAATAAAGAAATAAGAAGCACATCGATCACTTGCATAAACTTATATACTTCAGCCCCTTTCCAACTATACATCACACGTATTGGAAAGTAATTAGTATCATAAAAAAATTTGAGGGTGTAACTTACAAGGTTACAATGACAAAAAATAAAACATAAACCAGTTGCAATAATTTGTTATAAATTTTGTTCAAACTGACTTCCACCGCTTCTGACTGCAACATTCTTAGTCTCTAGTAGCATCTCATCCCACATTATTTCAAAAACATCTTTTATTCTTTGACTTAAATGCTCCTTGTTTCTATTTCTCTCTCATAAACGAGTTGCTTAGCCCGTCCCCATAGAAAAAAAACAAGGGAGTCAGATCTGGGGACCTTGGAGGCCAGAGTATAGCAGCAGTTCTCTCAATGCACGCGTTTGGGAATGAATTGTCCAGGAGCTCTCTGACAGTTCGACTATAATGTGCTAGACAGCCAGCTTTTTTGAATATTATTGATCTGTCTTCCAATGGGATTTCATCTAATAGGATCGATCATCCCGCATTGTTTGAAACGCAACATTGCTTATTTCCCTTAACAGCTCCTTGGTTTCTATTTCTATCTCGTAAATGACTTGAATTTTTAATGACCGATATATCTATCTTATAAGATGAAATCTCATTGGAAGACAGACCAATAATATGGGAAAAAATGACTGTCCAGCACATTATAGACGAACCTACGTACCGAAGAGCATTTACAATATTTAAATGGCCGTTATAGAAAAGCTATAGGTTTAAACGATAAAAACTTGAGCTATAGGTATTCAATTTGTGGCTGCATAAGCAGTCAAATAAAATATTCTTACATACTCCTAAGTTTCTATTAATAGAAAATTACTCAAAGGCATAATTTTTGTTATTTATCAACTGTTAAATAGCTTGAAGTTGAATCCAGCACTCGTAAACAATTAAATAGATTGTAACTTGGGAAACCACCCGTTGTTCACTACAATAATAGGTTGATAATGAAACTAAGTGCAACAATTCGTTTAAACCCAAGCAATAAACTGAAATAAAAAAAAACGATAAAAAAATGAATAGACAAAAAGTTTTGAACGACTTAAATTTAAACTGTAATCAATTTTTATTCCATAATAACTAGGTGCTTGCAATTTTGAAATTATTGTCAAACAATTGTTAAATTTTCTTACAAAATCAGCATTTTGAACACCAGTGACCTTTTTTAATTGTCAAATGGTTAAAAGGAGGAATTTAGTTTAAATTTTCAAAGTCTCTATCTAATTCATTGTTACTGAGTGTTCAAATGTGAATTTTTCTTTATTTTACAAATCATGTGAATTCAGAAATCATGTTAATAATTTTGTGCCGATACGCTGTTTGTGTACGCTTGCATAGTTTTTTGTTTTATAGTTTTTGTGCCATCTATATGTAAATAGGCAAAAGGGTTCGGTACCATTTTCTCATGTGTCCCTAAGCCGATTTTATTTATTTTTGTTTTGTTTAGTAGCTATGGACGACGTTCCTTGCAGAATGCGAAAATCTGTATATAATATTGGTTCATTCATTAAATATAATAAAATAAAAAATTTATTATTACCATTAATACTAACCAGATAATAGTAACAGGGCCGCCAGATTGCTTGGACAGAGAATGGTAAAGGTGGATTATCCCAAATGTGAAAGACAAACAAAATTAAACGTCAATATAACAAATTTTGACCATTTCCTGAAATTTTTCTACATAGTCATGTTATTGAAATAGAACCCAGGAAAAGACAGCAATTATAAATGCAATCCCTACAAACTTGTTTTTGAACTCATCTAAATTTTATATAGAATTGAACTTACAAAATTGGGGGATGTAATGTCAAATAATTCTAATGTTCAGCTTCACGTCTTGATTCTTAATGATGCTGGCAGCAATTCTCCATTTCGCAGGAGGTTGATGGTATTGACGTAGTTTTTCTTTCCGTTGTGGCTGCGCAATCTGCTTCCGCTCAGGTCAAAATTAGGATCATTCTGGCCTTGCATTGCTAAAAATACATAAATATAGCATATTTTGTCAATTTTCTTATTTTTCAGGAGAGGTGCTACTTATCCGTTGTTCTTTTTTGGTATATGAAGAGCGAGTTTCTGTAGTTTATATTCAATGTCACATAATCGCATGGGTACCATTTACTATTACATTATCAGTAATTTAGCGTAGCATATCATATGAAAATCTAAGGTAGGATTGATATGTTTTAGCGTGATATGGGCTCACCCAATTAAGAGTGAAAGTCTAGTACCTTGTTTTCTACCCGTATACATTTTCGTTTAAAAATGTTAAGCTCAAATTATGCAAAAGTTATGTAATGATTATCTCGAATTTATTAATTAAAATATTCAGGCTTGACATTTCTGTCTATAAACAAAACTGCAATTAATAATATAATTCACAAAATTTGCAATTAGTTCCTTGCTTCACATTTTTTAAATACTTTTTATAATAAATTAAATAAAATAATTAGCTATATTTTTCAAAGATAATTATTATATTATATTTACGATCTCACTTTACCAGATATAAGATTATTTTAAAGTTATTGCTATCAATAGCACTTCAGTAATAATGTTAATTAACAATACTTCTCACCTCCAATACCTACAATAATTCTGTGACCTTGACCCAACAATGTTGGCATTGCACGGAGATATGCTGCAAGCCTTTCTGTGAGAACTTCACTGTCACTTTTTACCTATATAAATTCATTAGAATCTTAAGTAATCTGCTCTAAACATATGACATGTTGCTAATTGGATACGCCAAAAATAAAAGCTAGTGAGAAATAATGGCCTCTATAATCCAATTTTTTTGTGCTTCTTAGAGAACATGCAATAAATAACGTTTAACTAAAATATTCAGCAATTGACAACTACTCCAGACTTAGAGGAAGACAAGTTGACCATATCGTAGAAATTTTTTTCTCTCAGAACATCTGTGGGGAAAGACTTTCTGTAAGAGACAACCAGTAATCCGGGCAATTTTTCGAAATTGTTCCTTCACAACTTTATTCCATTAATTTCACAAAATTGTTGGGTAAAAAAAAAGAAATGAGGAGAGGAAAATCCAATGAACACTCAAAGCAAGTCGAGGAACTCTTCTACAATCATCCCCAATATCGTATAGTATTTTGTCAAACTGTTATATTAAAATACAACGAATCTTTAAAACAATTATCTAATCAGACTAGTTAAAATTTTCAAAACAAGGGAAATTTAATAGGCATAATAAACATATTTGGGCTCATGCTACCAGGAAATGTGGCGTTAAAATACCGTTAATTATTATAAGCTTTTATTTAGTTTCACCTGTCCCGAAGATTGTCTGTAATCAATCTTGCAAGTTAAATTTGATCCACTTCCCAGTTACCGATTGAGCTGAAATTTTGCATGAATTTGCATGAATTTTGAATGTAAATTGGGTGACAATGCAAAATTATTATGACATGGAGCTCATCTGATTATGGAACCGCAAAGTGGCCATAGGAAATCGGTAGTTAAACGACACAAAATCAAATTTTGCAACTTAAATTTAATCCACTGTCTGGTTACCGATTGAGCTGAAATTTTGCATGCGTGTGTAAATCGGATGACAATGCAAAATTGTTATGACGTGGAGCTGATCTGATGATCGAACCAGAAGGTTATTTGATCCGGCTTGACGAGTACTTTGGTACTCGATGGTAACCAGGGTCTGATGTTCGAGATGGAAGATGGCCATAGGAAGTTGGTAATTAATTGACACAACCCCATCGAGTTTGTGCTCGTATGACTCGTCTTAACGAGTCTTTTGGTGCTAGATGGCAACCAGAGTCTGATGATGGAGCTGGAAGATGGCCATAGGAACTCAGTAAATAAACGATATAACCCCAGCCAGTTTGGGCTCGTTTCATTCTACTAAACGAGTTTTTTGGTGCTAGATCGTAACCAGGGTGTGATGATGGAGTTGGCCAAAGGAACTCAGTAATTGAGAGATAAAACCGCATCCAATTTGATTCGTCTTGAAGAGTGGACCGTTTTTAATGGGTGGTGAATGGTGGTGGTTTTATGGACATTTGTTAAGAATGTGTATTCGGACTTTGATAAGAAGTATGAGGGTCCATAAACATGTCATATCGCTAACATTGCTCCTCACGATACTATGACGCACCCTGTATTACTGAAGCCCTTATACCTCTACGTCTATCCTCTGGGAGGGTGGACCGTTTTTGTCTTATGAACGTGAAAACGATATGAACAAAAAAGAAACTACTACACAAAGAGAACTTTATAGATGGCGAAATTGAATCGACAGGAGAAGATTGTTAACGGAAACGATTTCGACAAGCGACAATGCTTGGAAAAAATAGTTTTGCAGTAGCTAAACATTAAGAAAACGAATCATTGGAACTACACACTAATAGGCAAGATATCCATAGAAGACATGCACAAGAGAGAAGGGAAAATGAATTACCTGAACAAGGTGCTCTCAAGACAGATAACGTTAGAATACGTACACAAGAGAAAAGAAAATCTTAATTACAATAAGAACACTTTGCCAGAATAGAAAGGAACAGAATGCTTAGGCAAGCAAGTTGGTTAACGTAAACGGCAATATTACTCGTGAGTTTTCAGTGTCAGCAGATAATTTGTGCGAGCCTTTGAAATGTTTGGTGGCTAATAATCCCATTTTAAAAAAATACACAAATGTTCAGAATATCCAAGGTCAATTAATTGATAAAACAGAAAAGAATGAACAGATTGATATTAATAATATAATACACTCGAATATTAACAAAACAGGACGTTTTCTAAAGGAACAAGAAACTTTTGTCGAAGCTAAAGTCATGTTGAAGTCTAACATTGACGTTACTCAGGGACTTGTGAATGGAGCGATAGATCACATTACTGAAATTATATGACGTGTTCAACTATACGATAGCGATAAACTATCGGTTCGCGAAGACTTTGGTAAAGACAGCATTCACATCATAAAGCCCAAATCTGTTCAATTCCCTGCTAAATTTTATCAAGGCACAGCTGAAAAAAAAAAGATCCCGATTATCCTATCTTGGGCTTCAACTTTGCACAAAATGCAGGAAACCACTGTAGATCATGCTGTTATTTACCTTGGTTGCAACTTGTTTGCTGCAGGTCAACTACTTACAAAAGTTTTAGACACCTTAAGAATTTACTAGAAGTAAAGTAAAAAAACTTATAAAATAATACTAAATTTTGTTGACTATAACGGTTAAATGAGATCTACTTTTATTTAACTGTAGCTAACGAAATTTCTACCTGTAGGGTCAGTTCAAAAGGATAAAAACTTACAATCAACTCATTGATTAGAAACCGTTCCATAGCAGCCTTTATCACTTTTGTAGCATGCTGTATAAACTGTTCCATCATCAAGAATTCGTTGCTTTTCCCTTCCTTTACATATTGTTGCAAAACATGTCACTTATGGTAGGTTATATCTTTTAAAAATATTTAATAAATTTTTGTTTGCTGCATCGCCTCCTTCCTTGCGTTTCAGCCGGTGTTGTTTTAATTAATATTTGTAACCTTTCATTGGTCTCCTTATCTTTCTCATCATATTCGTTAATTATGACTATCTGCCTGTTCTACTTATTTTTGAGCTTTATATTTTTGTACAAAAATATAATACTATTAACTGAGTTATGTGTCCAAGGCCTAGGTGCTGATGGTAAACTGGCTAGGTTGGCTCCTTAGGCAATTATGGTATTATTGTGAACGATAATTATTTGCGGATTCACAAGACTGGATCCAACGCCAAGTGCCACAACCAGCAAACCAAAACATATGCTCGATACGGTTGAATTGCTGGATAAAGGTTCTAGTAATTGCTAAATCTAATCTAAACATTATCATGGTTAATTTGTGTGCTATAAATATGAACGTCTTGTTCAGGTATTTTTTTGGATACCGCGTGTTTTCAAAGTGTTTAAATTATTTTAAGATTTTATTGTTTTTTCAATAACAGTTGTAATTGTTGTTTCATTACTTGCAAAAATCTGTTCTTTACCGTTACTAGCGATCGCCAAGTGGTCGAAATTCGACCAATTGTGTAAATTCCTAACAAATTCCAACTTGTTTTTCATATGTAATTAATAGGACTTTAATTGTGTGCACATTTTTAATGCTTAGCTTCATGATATAAGGTATGGCAAAGAGGCAGTAAGTGGAAACTAAAGATAAAAATTTATTGAACATGAAATTTGTTAAAATTAAATAATTCAACTATTAACCAGTAGTATAATATAACAAATAAACGTAAATGACAATTATATTTGAATAGAAATTGCAAAATAGTCTGTTTCATTTTACTACTACTAATACTTATTCAATTTTCATTTGTGTGTTTAAAAAATAATACATGGACCGAGCTTTACTCGTAAATTCAATGTTGGTACTTACGATTCCCTACAGGTAGCACCAGTTTTGACTCTTTTAATTTTTTAAAAGGACGTCCAGGATTAAACTTCTAAAGTTGTAAACTCTATCTTCTCCGAACTCCCGTTGAAATAAACACCTTGGTTATTCATTCAAATTTTTCACCTATTCATTTATTAAGCAAGCACAGCAAACTGGGAATCCAGTTACCACAACTAATTCCACAGATTTGTAGATATTATTCCAACAAATATATTCAAAAGATGTACAGAGATTTAGTATAATTTTGCCTGTGTCAATGTCTTTAATTATTATTATCCGTTCAGGGTATTAATAATTTAATACTTAATAAATTTTATTGACCCACTATAACCATTTAGCATCTTACAGCTTCACTTCGAATAAAGAAGTCGCCATTGTTAAATGTTAAATTTTTTAATTGATATTTTTATTAAAGACTCCCTTATAATCATATACAAAATAGATTACTACTTTCAACCGTTATCTAATAATTAGTTTAAGTCGCCAAAACTAAAATGCTGTATTATGGAGTTGGTTAAAGCATAATGCTCATACCTCTTGAAATATGTTCTCACTAGTGAAGTGTGTTATGGTCCACTAGTTACTAGATGCCAAGAGCCAGCTTTCAACAAGATATTTGAGAAAAGAGAAGAATAAGTTATTCAAATAAGGCTTAAGATTCAAGGTCGATTAATAAAATCACTGGATGAAAAAATGAAGATTGAAAGATATCATGTGATTATATTATTTTTAGTAGAATATGAAAAAATGACAAAAAGAATTAAAAGGCAAAAGACAGCAAACACTAAAGGCCGAATGAGTATATTTTTAAGAAATACTTCGCTTAATAAATGAAGTAACCAACTTCTTAATGCGCACCGTCGTTATTAACTAGAGAAACCAGTTGTCATCAATTTCTTTCTCCATGGTGAAATGAATCCGTGGATGAGTGCATTTGAAATATACAAATTCCATTCGGGAATTTTCGCCACTGCCTTTCTCATTTCCAGCGGTCAGCCATAGAAATGTATCATAACAATTTTAATAGATAAGGTCTAAAATTCAATATAACAAGGTATCCCGCTCTTATGATGAGCAAAATTAAAACTTTCAATGAGAACAGCATCTTTCTCCCACTCGATTGCCATTGGCCAATCATGACACACCATTCCCCAACAGACAAGAATATTATCTACTGGTGTTGCAGACAAAACGTTCAGATAGATTACGGCAATATAGTCTAGAAAAACTATAGTTTAATTATGCAGTTCTATACAATCTTTTCGACGTTTTGATAATGAGCTTAAACCATGACGGCGAACAGCATAATTTAATTGTCTTCAAAATAAGCAGAATATTTTTGTTATTTTTCATCCATGTTCTTGTGTTCTTTCAATAATATTCGCTTTGTTTTCATCGATTTCCAAATTACTCATGACTATGTACAGTGTGTAACTTCACTTGAAAGAGTATTATGTTCCCAGTTATATTAAAACTTGTTTATTTGCAACTGCCTTTTTATTTCAACTAGTTAGTTTTATTGAGATAGATCTATTTCATTATATTTTGTTAATATACATTTATTTTTATAGCATTTCTGGTTAGCCTCATACAAATAATGAAAAATTTCATAAATTTCTGTAACATTGAATAAAATGTTTATTTTATACCATTCGGCTTGTAAAATATAAACATTACAAAATACTATTGTTTAGTAGCAGTATGAAAGTGACATTTTCTCGTGGAGAATTACCCGAAATAATTTTGACCCAAGTCTCCGATATTAAAACGAAACTTGTGTGTTCTTTTTAATTAAGATAAGATTAACAAATGTTTTAAAAGTTTCTTCCCAGTATTTTTAACATAATTGGGTTGATGTTGCACAATTTTACTATCCGAACAGCTTTCCAGATCAAACCTACACATTTTAAAATAAAATGAAACCTAAAATTTAACCTTAAAATGCTTAAAAGTGTTCACGATTAACTGGAAAACCACATGTATTATTGAACAAAGATATAAATGAACCTTAAATGACTGTGTTTCATGTTGTTACAGTTTGGTAATGGTTGAAGATACAGCTAAAAATACCATACGAAATATTTCAAATGGAATCTTATTACAAGTGTGCGATTTATCTAAAATGGACAAGGACAAAAAGAAGAAACAAACAGGTGAAGTGAAAAACACAAATATCAAACGGGGTAAGTAAAACATTATGTTAGTAATAATCAAGTTCCTGGCACAGCAATAATAGTGATTATGCATTATATTTACAAGGCTTTCATTTCAAAACTAGCCTCCCAAAATAAATTTTAAATTGCCTTTAAAAGAAAAAGACAAAAAAAAAACGTTAATTATATTAAAGGAGGGAGACACTTTACACGTATGGGTTACCCTGCACTCATAAGCGGGGCTGATTATCGCTTCTGAAAGTTTAAATACAGAGAGGTATCACCTGATACCTCTTTTTCAAGGTCTCTTTTTTACAATCTTTTGACACATCCTTTTTTAAAATCACATTATTTTTTACAGGGTAATGACCTAGTAACCGTAAACAATTAAAAATTGTGAATTTTAATTGCAAAAAGCATGAGTATAAATACCGAGATAAACAATTAAGAAAAAATCGTTAAAGGTTTGTGCGAAAGATATTTGTGACTGTACTGTCTTCTAAATGTTATTTGTGGCATATTCTTGATTCTTTTTATGTTCTTGGGAAATAGCACCACAATCGGATCAAAAATATGTATATTCAAGGAAAAACCAAACGTTTCTAGGTCTATTCTGACCTCGTTTTCAATGGCTTTAAACATGTATTGAAAATATAAAATGCAAAATGAAAGTTTAATATATCACATTTATGTTGACATAAGACAAATTTGTTGTTTCTAGATATACAGGTAGCATAATAAATTTTAAAGATCATGTATAACAGTTAAACAGCTTTTAAGTTGGAAGAACTTGAAAGAGTTGTCTTCAAAATTATAAGTGGCGTTCTTAGGTACGACTTTGATATATATAAGAGAGCACATTCGCCAAAAATGTCATCAAAGAAACCTTTTATTACAATGATCACATTCGTCATGAGGGAAAACCTAGGAAAGACCTTATGAACTCTCCCCATACTAGATGGCCATTACTAATTTCTTCCCTAATTGTCGGTAACCAGATACGATTGAATTCTACATTCAAAAGAAATAACGAAGACTCTTTTATTTTTCGGTTTATGTTATGTTTTTCTTTGTGAAGTATATTTAAATTGTAAAATTGTATTTTATGGCCAAGCGTGTTTTCAAATTTTGTGGCTGTAAATGTAAACAATTGATTATTAGTACCGGTTTCGTTGTATAGTGATCATCTTTCGACAATGGTTTGATCGATTGATATTTATGGCGAAGAACAACGCCATGCACACAGAACGCTTATGTTTTTCATTAGAGACATCCCGATGAAAATATTGGGTATCAGTATTGGTTTTAGTTCAAAACTTTTAAGAAACTCAAGTATTTGCAATAAGATTTAAGTTCATTTTGCCATGGATCCTCAGGCATCAATACCAAAAGTCTCCAGGTTAACAAATATTTTCGTCGGCTCTGTGCATAAAATATTACACCTAAAAAAATATTTGTTTATCTGACAAAGCAGGATTTTTTTAAATAGATTTGTCAATAAATATAATTATAGATAATGGGACAATACTAATCCATAAGTTTTTCGGGAAGAGCACAACCAACATCCTCAAATCAACATATGGGCCAGAATTCTCGGAAATAAAATTATTGGTCCTATTCGAGGAAGAAAATTTAACTGGGCCATTGTATTTGGACTTATTAGAAATTGTGATAAACCCCCTTATAACCGAATATTTAGAAAACCAAATAGATCAAGATGGAACTTTGTTACTAGACGAAGAAAACCTATTTGCATTGCCTGTAAGAAATTGGCTTAATGAGACATTTGCTGACAAATGGATTGGAAGAAAGGGCGCTATATAGAATGGCCAGCAAGATCACCCGACCTAACGCACCTTGACTTTTTTATGGGGACATCTAGAAACTGTGGTATATAAATAGAATAGTGTAGGAATGTCCGCAGATTAAGTACAAGGTAATTCTAACGCTAATACAATATTAATAATGTACATACAATGTAAATAATAAAGATTTTAATTTGAAAGTTTGAAATTGCAGTAGGTACTCTGTAATAAACTGATTTAAATAAATGATGTGTCGAAAGTTAGGCAAAAAATAGATCTTTAAAAAGCGGTATTTAAACTTTTAGAAGTGTTCTTTACCCCCGCTTAAGGGTTGGAACTGTAGGGTGACCGATACGTCTAAAATGTGTCCCCCGGAAAAAATAACTTAATATATTTTTGGTCTTTTTCTTTTGAAGATATTTTGAAAGTTATTTTGGGGGACTAGTTTTGAAATGAAGGCTCTGTATACTTTAAGCAGCCAAGCATAACTTTTTGGTTCTTAACAAGGAACTCACCTCTTCAATGGCTTCATTCCTATTCTTAACTAGTTATTCATAATTGTTGGCTCCTGTAACTAGTGCCAAGTCATCGGCGTATGCTACTAAATGACAGCAGGCCGGAAGGGGTAGGTATGTTTGAAACTGGATTGTATAATATATTCCACAGCGTGGGTCCTAAAACCGAATCCTATGGAAAACGCCAAATATCTAGGCAGACTTACCAGCCTATTTGCTGTTAGTGACAGTAGATATTTCATTTTATTCATTCGAAGTGGTATTTAACGTATAATTTTTTTGGCAACTTTTTAAGTTATTGTGGTTCAGGAAATTTCTATTGATGCCTTCCGTTTGTACGATCATAGCTCTATTAGTTAGGATTTCGTTCTCGTCTCATTAATTTTTACCTTACAGTCCATAACACAATATATTTATTTTTATTTAGTTTGTTGTTGCATTTTATATCTAATGTATAATTACATGCATTTGAAATTTGTATTTTTATATCGGGACTGGACTTCTCAATAAAAGCCAATCCTTGTCCCGGAGGAAATTATTTAGTTACTTTTTATATAAGCGCTGGAATAATTGTGTTTTAAATTCCCAATGAAAACCCAGTTATTCATATATTTGTGAGTTTCTGATTTTCTGCTTTACTCTAGGTACAAAGACAATAATATACTAATTTCTGTTCATATTTTATGAAATCTGTTATTAACAATAATAATGATCTCCAAAGGCTAATAGTAATATACATTTCTAAGCTTGATTACTGAATACTTCCCAACTGATTTTCATCATATGCTGCTTGTAACATTAAACAAAATAGGAGATTATCCAATATTTATTTTATTAATTTTGTTATCCTCTTATCTCAAGGGAAATAAAATTTAGTTGATCTTTTTACGACAAGAAACATACTACTGTAATCAATAATACCCAAAAATGTATTGTAAATATAAACTTAAAATGAAATATCTAATACTTAGTTTAGTTGTTACGTTGAGAATAAGCCAACATGTGTCCATAATTCCAATAAAAAGTTACACATGGGAAAGCATAGCCTCCAAAAATTAGGTGAAGTATATTTGTACATCGTTTCTCATCTTCTTTTTTAGTTCCTATAGTTCAGCATGTTTTATACAACGAAAATATATTATTGTTATATAATATTGTTGTTTTTATCTTATAGTAAACCAAAAACAGGTTTACTGTAATACTATCACACATTTGTTATTTAATTAATATTAATAATATAAGTTTGATGGTTGAAAAGTTAGTATTAACTCTTTTATCGGGCTTGTAAATAGTAAAGTCAAAACACCGTGAAAAAATGTGCAGATTTAGGAAATATTTCAATTATATATAATCAGCATTGGCGAGTATTGCAATATAATAATGTTAAACATGCACTGTAAAATATGAAGACATCCAAACCAAATTCTATTAAGGTGACTGTGTACTGTGCAAGTTGTTTAACTGACATATCTTGTATTTGTGTTAAAATGTGCGAACCATTCTATTTATGTGGTCACAATAAAAACGAGAGACCGAAAAATCAGTACGATATTGAGCAGACGCATGAAATGACAACATCTGATACTACTAACACCCACGGAAACTTAAAAACTTATAAAACTCGGGCATAAGTGTCAAAGAATAAAATTGTAACGCGTATAAGGTTGTCAAAGAAATATAATAATTGAAACATAAAACATGTAAGTAGCATAAAACGTGAAATAAAAAAACACGAAGTGCCAAACAGTTTCTTTTTTAACATACCTACTGCTCAGAGAAACATAAATGAAGGTTCATATTCATTGTCGTAGACTTAGTACAGGCAAAGGTAATGAAAAAAGGCGAGTTGTTTCTGTTGTGACAACTACTTTGTTAATGTCAAAAAGTCATTAAAACCTTTTGATAATATTAACCGACTACCAAGAGCAACTAAAAAGTTGAAAAAAAATTAAAAAAACAAAGTAAACAATAAATAACCCGTTTAGAGTTGTTAGATCCCTACACACATTTTACCAATTATAACTATAGCCATTTGTGAACTCAATTGTCTCTATATACATCTATAGCTGACCTTCCTTTCACAAACACAAACCGATTCTCCACTAATTGCTGTGGAAATATGCACCTTATTAGATGCTGGAATAGTATACCAGTCGTTATATATTTTTTATTTCATCCATTCAATACTCCCACATGCTCGTTTTGCAATTTTTGTGTAACTCTTTTCTCTAGAAAATCATTTTAAGTTTTCAACATCCCATTAATTTTAATTTTAGCTATTAACTTCACTGCCTCTGATCTCCACATCATTAAACACTGTGATGACATCTTAATAAAAATAAACACTCAAAGGGCGATGTTTGTCTGAAACTGGTAGACAATATAACTCGTTTCTCGAATCTCCTTGGACTTTCATCGTCTTGAAATGATTGATCTCACAACGTTTCAATAGCTTGGTATCTGCTATCGTCATCAATGATGATCTGATGAGGACAGCTGGTCCAAAGCTATTGAAACGTGAGATCAATCATTTCAAGATGTTGAAAGTCCAAGAAAAATTGGAGGAACTCAAACGTCATCTAGACCATTATATACCTGGATCAGCTCACATCGGCGAACAAGAGCGCTTCATCTGGAATATTTAAGTAATTCAAAACATACATTTAACTATCAAAACCGATATCAGATTAATTTCTTCAACTCCCACCGGCTATATTTAGAAAAATATGCTGTCTAAGTTAATTAATTTTAATTTCAGTACTTTTATCTGTGCAATGGTCAAAGATGAAATATATATTTCAATGCAATTGTCTATCGATATTTAATTTGAATAAAAATATATATTGTATAATTAAAAATAAACAATTCAGTCTACTAGGGGTCGCCCAGTGGTCGAAATTCGACCCTACTTCATGAAATTGTAAAAAGTATAATTTTATAGTTGTGGAGAAATCGAAGAAGTAGATGTAATGACCAAAATTGTTCACTCATATTGACAAATCTATTGCAATAAAAAAAATGTAATCAAATAACGGTATTCGAAATATTTTTGACAAATGAATTATCCCTTAAATTTCTTCCTTAATCATCGGCAACCAGGAACGACTGAATTCTGCGGAGGTAGTAGCGATATAATCGTTTTCATTTAACAACTTTTAGTTTTCTTTTGGTGTTGTGTTCTTCTTTGTGTAATATAACTGAATTTTGAAACTGTATTTTATGACCAAGGTCCCAAGCATGTTCACAAATTTTGGATTTTTCAAATTGTCGTTTTTTATATAATATTTGTGTTCGTTTATTCGAACATTCAGAGGTCTAGAGGTTTCTCCAATATAGAATTTATTACATTCACAAGGGATTTTATATATACAATTTTTTGTATTTTGAGATGTGTTATTTGGTTTGTTTTTGATATAATTGATTTTAGTGTATTTCCTTTTTTAAATGATGTTTTTATATTATATCTGTTTCCCACTCTTTTTAGTCTTTCTGATAGACCCTGTATGTATGGTATAGTTATTGTATTAATGTGATTATCTTGGGAGTCAGCGTTGCTTGGTGAAGTTTGATGTTGATTGTTAGGGATTGTTTGGTATTCGATTTTGTTTAACTCGTTATTAATAAATTTATTTGAGTAATGTTTGGCAGAAAGTATATTTTTTATAAACGTTTTTTTGAATTTATTGACAGAGCAAACACCAACTGTTCTAGCATCAATTATTTTCGCATCTTATAACAAAGTCGCACCTAGGAGCGCCACATAAAATTCTGAAGATTTCCCTTTCAAATTCTTCCAATTTGAAGGGAACTTTATGATTATATGATCTTTAGAAGTTTCTGTGCTACCCTGTATATTACAAATAAAATTCTCTTAGTTACGTCAGAAATCAAATAATGCATATTGTCAAATATTTTAATTTACATCTTAGAATTGTGCCTTTTTTATACAAGTTTCTTAACCATTGACGACGGGGTCTGACCTAGACCCTGAAACGTTTGGAATATACAGCAATTTTCTTAACTGTGGTGTTATTTCCCAGGAAGTACTTAGACATAATTACTCAATGTTTTGAATTGTGACCGTCTGGCGGCGGCGGCACTGTCAGTTGTTTGGCGGTGATAGTATAGACATAAATAATTAATTTTTATTATATTTTATTTAATGAATGAACCAATATGATAAATTAATACAAATATTAATTAAAACAAAAATGAAGAAATCGGTTGAGAGACAGAGGAGAAAATGGTACCTAATCGTTTTGTCTTTGCCTATTTGTATATAGATGCTTTTTGAAAACATGGCACCTCTCATACATACATAAAAGAGAAATTAAAACAACTCTTCATATATTATTTCATAGATCCAAGACATTTTTATACATGCCTTTATAAGGTTATAGGTAAAACATCCACAGGATTTAATATTGTCTTGATGCACACCACAATTTGTTCAACACAAATACATCAAAACAAAATCTGTACCATTGATTTATAATTTAATGCATATGTTTTAGTTTCACAACAAGGGAATACTATCGCTCAGTAACAGCGAAATAATAAAGCGAACACGATTAAAATAAAACATAAAAGCTCAAAATCAAATTGTCTGTGCAAATGAAAAACTGCGATTTTTGCGATTATACGATAAGTGATTTATGAGTGGTTTTGCGATTATCACTGATGTAAATAGTAAATATTGTAGCCTACTTACAAGTATATTCCTTCTAGGAACAACCTATTTATTATCTGCAAGAAAATTCGCTCTTATTTTCAGTACAGGCTAGACAAATAGGCGTATTTGAGGTATTTATTTTGAACATATTTTTTCATTTGGTAATTATCACATCCCCTACATTTTTTGAGTTGTTTTTTAGTCATAAGCGAAATTTATATGGCACAACGCTCCTAAAATCAATTATTTTGGTATTTAATATTATGGGCTAAACATATTTGACGTGTTTGAGATTTTTGACATTTGATATCGAGGTCTTCTCGTTCTCCATTTTTCTTTTTTTACATGTATTAACATTTCCATTTTTGACATTATTGATATTTTTAACTTTTTTGATAATTTCTACATTTTTGGGATTTTTAACATTTTTTACTTTTATGACATTTCTTACATTTTTGACATTTTAAACATTTTTGACGTTTTTAAAAGTTTTTAAATTTTTGACAGTTCTATCATTTTTATATTTCTGTCATTTATGACATTATTAACATTTTTATCATCATTGATATTTTTGACATTATAAACATTTTTAACATTTTTTACGTTTTCCATATTTACGGTGACGTTGACATTTTTGATGTTTCGAATATTTTAAATTTTTGAGATTTTTCTCATTTCAGGTTTTCGACAGATTAATTTTTATAAAGTTGTCAATTTTTATATTTTTGTGTTTTTTTTTGGTCTAATTAATATTTTAAAAATTTCCCGGATTATAATATTTGTGTGATATTTCATACGTCTTTGTCACTTAACATTTATTATATTTACGCTAGTTTCTTTTTTTTTAATTCACGATCCCCTCCATAAGTACATAAAAGAGTCAGTTTATCAATATTCATCCAATGAAAAAGTACTCCACTTGCCACTTATGGATTACGTTATCTACACTAAGTGATATGTATCACCTTTCACACCTGCATCATTTGTTGTGCCTTAAAAATTACTAAAACTCATAAATCTCACCCCTTATTCAATAACAGAATTTTCCCAATATTTCACATCAGTTTTATATTAAATTAAAGAATTAGTATCATAATTCTCATATATGTATTACCCCTATCGGATTAACGAATTTTCGCAAAATGATAAATCCCGCTCCCTTTTATTTTAGAAGACTATACATATCAAGATTTACACCCGTCTTACTTTCTATATCTGAATCATTGAATTCCCCGTAAAACAGTAGTATCGAAAGATGATAAAACCCACTTATATATATATATATATATATATATATATATATATATATATATATATATATATATATAGAAGACTATGTATATCAAGATTAACACCCATATTACTTTCTATTTCGAAGATATTAAATTTTCCATAAAAGCAATAGTGACCACTATTTCACACACTTAATGTTTCAACAATTCTCGAAAAATTTGAAAACTCCCTTCTATTTTATTCTGTATATATCAAGATTTACACCCGTATTACTTTCTATATCTAAATCATTGAATTCTCCGTAAAATAGTAGTGACCCCCATTTCACCTATTTAATGATTCAATTTTCGAATAATGATAAAACTCCCTTCTATTTAATTTAGATGACTTTATATATCAAGATAAATACCCTTATTACTTTCTATTTCAAAGATATTAAATTTTCTGTAAAACAATAGTGACCCCCTGTTTCCCCATTTAATATTTAAATTATGGAAAAATGATAAAACACACTTCTGTTTTCTGTTTAGTTTAGAAAACTAAATAGATCAAGATTTACACCCATATTACTTTCTATTTGGACACATAAAGAAATTCTTCCATGAAACAATAGTAACCATTATATCCCTCTTCTATTTTTTCTGAGTTCTTTGGGAAGAACTACCACATAAACTTGAAAGTCTGTATATTTCAGAAAACAACCCTATTTCCCTCGTTTAGTGTTTCAATTTTCAAACAATGATAAAACTTCTTTCTATTTATTTTATAATACTTTATACAGGGTAAGTTTTTTTGATGATCAGTATGGGGATCTCGGAAACTAGCGGAGATAAAGCAATGGTTAAATTGGGAAAGATTTGCAGTTTTACTGGTCCAATTTATTGACACTTTCGGATTTTTGTAAAAGTCATGGCTTACTAGATATTTTGAACAAACGAAATTCTCTCGATTTAGTCAAATCCCTCTAGCTCCTTTGTTTTTGATTTTATAAAAAAAGTGTAAATAAAAATTAATAAAAATTTACGTGACAGCTCTCGTTTTCGAGATATGACACAAACTTATATTTTTCTGAATGGAAACCATAGTTGGCTATGACCTCAAAAAATCGGATATTTTTAGAGCTTTTCAACGATATAATACTCGATATAGTTATTCATAAAAATAACGAAGTTATGGATGCTTTTCTCTCTTATTTTCACTTTTAACGTAGTTAGCTATGAAAAAGATTGTTTTCACTTTGACGTAATTCCATTAGTAGTACTGAACTGACAGTCGATATTAACAAGTTTTCGTGATAGAATGAAATATTCTAACGAAGAAAAACTGAATATAGTGGAATGTTATATCATATGCCATAAAATTCAGTTCGTGTAGCTGAGGAATACTTTCATAGATATTTTAATCGTCGTCAACCTTCTCTATGTACATTTAAGGGGCTGTACGATAGTTTATGCAGATATGGATCTTTTACTAAACGGCCAAAGGAACGTAATCAAATTAGCGAAGCAGCACAAATAAAGGTTTTGGCAATGGTAAATCAAAATTCATCTACATCAACTCGTGAGATTGCGGCAAAAGCTGGCGCATCTCAACGAACTGTAGTTAAGGTACTGAAAGCGCACAAGTTCCACCCGTACAAACTTTCAGTTTCTCAAACTTTGCATGCTGGTGACGAACATCGACGTATTTTGTTTTGTACATGGCTTAGAGACATGTGCCTTGACAATCCACAGTTTCCATTAAAGGTGTTATGGTCAGATGAAACTAGATTTACTAACTGCGGAAGGTTCAATAGACACTATGAGCATATTTGGGCTAAAGAAAACCTTTTCCATGTAGAACAAAGACGACGATGTTTGGTGTGGTATCATATAGTCTACTATTCTGGGGCCTTTTATCTATGACGAATCACTTACTAGAGAGCGCTACTTGCATTTCTTGCAATCACTTTTCAAGACATGTTGCATAATTTGAATTTGAGAACTCGTTTAGAAATTGAGAGGTTCCAACATGATCGAGCACTTGTTCATAACTCGTTATTAGTAAGACAACACTTAGATAATATCTATCCAAACTCTTGGATAGGAAGAAATGGCTCACGCGAATGGCCACCCCGGTCTCCCGATTTGGCAGTTATAGACTTCTATTTATGGGGTGCGCTAAAAAACAAAGTATACAAAAGAAAGTATGAGACAGTTGGTGACCTAAGGGAGGCGGTATTACAAGCATATGAAGAAATTGATAGGCGGTCTGTGAGGAAAGCTGTAATGTCAATCTTAAAAAGATGCAATTTTTGTCTAAATAACAATGGTGGACTTTTCGAACATAAATTGTAACCATTATTATGTACTTTAATTTCTTAAGTTTTTAGTAAGTACCTAGATATTAAGTTTTTTCGTTATATCTGATATACCTAATAAAAAAATCGTTCAATGTTTTTTGGAATAGTTATTAATAAATCAATCTATTTCATGGCTAACTACGTTCAAAGTGAAAATAAGCATCCATAACTCCGTTATTTTTATGAATAAGTATATCGAGTATTATATCGTTGAAAAGCTCTAAAAATGTCAGATTTTTTGAGGTCATAGTCAACTATGGTTTCCATTCAAAAAAAGATAAGTTTGTGTTATATCTCGAAAACGAGAGCTGTCACGCTGTTATAAAATCAACAACAAAGGAGCTAGAGGGATTTGACTAAATCGACAGAAATTCTTTTTTTTTTAATATCTAGTAAGCCATGACTTTTTACAAAAATCCGAAAGTGTCATTAAATTGGGCCAGTAATACTGCAAATCTTTCCCGATTTAACCATTGCTCTATCTCCGCTTGTTTCCGAGATCCCCATACTGATCATCAAAAAAACTCACCCTGTATATCAAGATTTTCACCCGTATTACGTTATTACGCCCATTAATTTATTAAAATAAATATATCAGATATGCAATTCCACCATACGTAATTATGTTATATCTCAAAGGGTTTGGGCAGCGTTTTCCTTGAAAGCTCCCAGACGGCATATTTTTTTCCGACACCCCCAACAAATATCGTTATATTTTAGCCAATGTATAGAAAAACTTGACAAATTGTAAACTAAAACCTTACTTGATAACCACTCTATCAATTGGTGAAAACAGTATGAAAATCTGTGCAGCAATTTTTGAGTTTATCGCCCACAGACAGTCAAGACATACATACAGAGCGACGGAGGACTGTTTTATACTATGTAGTGATTTGTTTTTGTAATCTATATTTTTTATGCACCCTCTGATATATGAATAAATTTTTACTGCTAAACAACCAAATTTTCTGTGCCTGAGGTGAAAAAATTATGTAATACCTATTGTGTTCAGTTATCCAAATTTATATTTTGAAGGCTGAACACTGATCTCCTAGTCTGTTTTGGTACAAATCTTTTCCTCGTCCTTGATATATTTATTTTGTGTTTATATTGGATATGTGTTTTTTTTCGTTCTATCTAAATATTTTCTTTATTTATTATGATATTATTTGGTTTTGTGCTACAGATCAAATATTTTTAGTTCATTGTCTAAATCTTATATTTTCGGCTATATAACTACAACCATCCTTTTTTATAAAAACTTACTTTGTTTTATTCGTTTGTGATATTCTTGAGTTGGCACCAATAACCTTCTTAGGTTTATTTTTTAAGTTTTTGTTTATTGTGCCACATGTCAAATATTTTTTTATTGTAGCAAGCAATCTTCTTCTATGTCCCTCACCACCCGGTTTACTATAACAGCAGTGAGTAAGTTAAAGTTTTGTCAATCAGTATTTATTTTTGAATTTTGTGTTGCATATCTTGAAATTACATATATATCTACAGCAAATGTTTATTTTTATATTCCTTCGTTATCACCGAACTTCCAAAATGGGGGTCCTTATAGTCCTTATGCGTTACGAAGTTCCTGTAACAAATTTCATATTAAAACAACAATGCTTGATAATTTATTTGCGCTGTTATTTTTTTCTAATCATTCATCTCAAAACTGAATAGATATGACAAATACTATCAATTAAAGATTTGTATCTACTGACGCTGTAATTGACTGTCAAGAGGTTTCCATTTTATATTATTAGGGTCAACGTATTGAAGTCCAGAATGTTACAAATTTTCTGTAATCAGTGACGATATAAAAATATCTTTTGTTGCCCCTGAGAATTTATCTGACTCAGATAAATAAATTATTTTATTTTATTAAAGTGTTACATGATACTGTACAAGCGTTTGTATAAAATTGGACGTATTCAATAATCAATATTTTATCAGTTCTAAGTTGACTGGCTGATGAACTGTGTTTCTACCAAATACTCATAATGGCAAAACCACGAGGTAAATTTAACATTTGTTTTGTTATCATAAATTGCGTTAAAAACTTTAAATTTATTAGTATTTAAATATTAAAGCCAACAATATATCTTATAGTTATTTATCATTTCAATAGACCTATTTTAAATAAATTGTTGTGCTTGTAAAAATTTCAGTCAGAAATCTGACATCGTTAGAAAATGAAGTGAAATTGTATCTCAGTCAAGATTCCATGCCTCATAAAACCAAAATCAGTGTAAATATAGAAATGTAATTACAAATATAAAATAGTGGGAAAATAAATGAGTCATAATAATCCGGTCATTTGTATTTATAAAATTTAGTACAAGTACCACATGTAATTGTGTGTTTCGTTCAATTGATGGCAATCCTATGAAATCTATAAATGTCTTTGGGAAGCAAAGAAGCCCGCTGGTGCTATTACTAGTTAACCATTCCCATCACAATGACTATTAATTGTAATAATAATAAATTTTGTTACTAATCATGCAGATTAAGTTCCCGAAGTTCTGATAAAAATTATTAAGTTCGGCTTGGGCCATTTACTTTTACACAAACGTCATAATTAAATAATTCCACTTTCAGCCCCCCAATTTAAAGTTTGAACATTTAAGATCATTTACTGATTTCAAATTGTATCTTATTGTGAACTAAATTGTTTCCTGTAGACAATCTCTTCGAATGATGTTCGTTTAAAATATTGCTCATTTGTTTGTGAAAGTTATAGTGTAGTATAGTATTCCCAAGATTATAAGATTCAAGCTGACCGGCGTGTTGACGTATTTATATCGAACATTTTTTCATTTGGTAAATGTGACATCATATACTTTTTATGCCTACAACGGCTTCTAAAAATATATTATTTTGAGATTTAATATGAAGAGCTACACATATTTGACGTGTTTAAATTGTTTGATATTTGAGATTGCGATTTTCCAGTTTTCCATTTTTGTGTTTCTTGTATTTTAAATGCCATTTTTGATATTTTTGAAATTTTTGACAATTTGACACTTTTTGACATTTTCGATATCATTAAAATTTTTAATATTCTTGGCGCTATTAATATTTTTGACATTTTCAACATTCCGTAGTCAAACAGCTTCGACGTTTTTGACAGTTCTGATATTTTAGAATCTTATTTTTTTACATTGTTGGCATTTTAAACATTTTTCACATTTTTGTCATTTTTGACATTTTTCACATTTTTAACATTTTCAAAATAGGTTATTATTATTTTTATTTAATAAATTTTGGTCACTTAACATTTTTTATATTTTCAGATTCACCTATGATTAATCAGTAATTCAACAATTTTCAGTTCCTATCCCTTCATAAATCGAAAATTGGCAAAATGACGAAAAATGTCTGCATTCATATGAAGAAAAAACTGAAATAAAACATTAAAAAATATATAACCGACATCCACCTATAACTAAAAAGCTAATAATAATTATAACAAAACACAACTCTAGCAAATAAATAACACATTCAATGTTGTGTGGTACCTACCCAGAAAGTAAAAAATGTAAACATTAAAAGGTGTTCATTCTGTACAAGTTAATTACCCACCAATCTAGTATATTTTTGAAGTCGGTGCCAAGCAAATCTAAATTCCTTCATTGCGTACTTATCTACTACTTCATCAAACTTGATTGTTGCTTGGCACCGACTTCAAAAATAGACTAGATTGGTAGGTAATTAATTTGTACAGAATGAGCACCTTTATATGTTTATATTTTTTACTTCCATTGAATGTGTTATTTATTTGTTAGAGTTGTATTTTTTATAATTATTTTCAGCTTTTTGGTTATAGGTGGAAGTCGGTTATATTTTCATTTAAATTGACAGGTAAATGTTTACGAACAAAATAACTAGTACGCGTTGACTTAATAAGCCCACAATATATTTATGCCTTATTCCACTCCCCTCTATGTACCAAGTATCCTGTACATACGACTGCCCATGGACAAGCATAAATTTGTTAGCTACCTTCTGTAAATTATAGGACGGAGTAGAATCCATCCCATATTTACGGAGTCAAATCTGTCCTATATTTCAACCATTGTATATAACTGCTTGTGGGCTACCCCATAAATTATTTCATTTTTAACATTTTATATTATCGCCCTGAACATGAATTCCTCTCCACACTTTATGCAACTTCTTATGGGCTATGAAATAAATAATTTTTTAATCATACTGAATAAATATAATTCAACGCCAGCATATATTTCAATCATCTTCTATATGATTTGTTTACGTCCACAACATATTACAGTTTTTTAATCACCCTATATAATTTTACTTCCATATTTTTTCCAACATTTTTATACCACCAAACGTCCGCTCCACCCTATATTCCAACCATCTTGTACATTCGGCTGCCTATGGACCACTACCATTCCACTCCGTCCTATATTTTAATCATCATATAAATGCAACTCCTTCACTTTACTTTGTGATTTTGTTTGCTATAACTAAACACCCTGTGTATAAATGCATCAAATAGCAGTTTATAGTTGGTATTCATTGATTTGAGGAGCCGAAAATACTATGCTTCACTACCTATATGCTTGAGATGTACATAGAAAATTTTCAAATTTGCAATTAAAACTTCCAGTGCCTACAATTCCCGCGCTATTACGTTGGAATTAAAAAAATGTCCGTTACGTCACTTCGATGAAATTTTTCATAAGAATATTGAAATTTTCGGTGATTTTCTGCAAAACTGCAAGTTGCACGTCGCAGAAAAGTATATGAGATCACCTAGGGATCTTCCTTAATAGATTAAACGTTAAAAAACCATACACATCCATAAGGAGTTTTCGAAAAATCGACCAATTTTCATAAAAATCGGTTCACTTGCAAAAACTTTCACTCTCACTGTACTAACAATTTAATACTTTCCATCACTATGACAGTTGGTTGGCAATAGACAAAAACCCGTTTTTTCAATGTTTAAACTATAACTAGCAAGAATAGAAAACGCAATGGCGGTACAGGGTAGATAGTAAATTACGTAGCACAAAATGGTATTTGGATGCGAACGTGTACAGGTTATATTTTTAATCAATTATTTTGCCGGTAAAATTTATTTTATGCATAACTATACGAATGAATCCATTAAATATGTATGTGCTCAAATAGTTTCTAAAAAAAACCGCCTGCGATCACCACTGAGCTGCAGGCAGACAACAAGATGCTAGGCTATGAGTTTTGACGAAAATAAACAAAACTGTTTTTTCTTAAAATCAGTAAAAAGGAACACAGGAATGATTTTTGCTTACTATCTCAAGATAAAGATCTAAATGGGAATTGATTATTGAATGTAATGTAGCGAATTTATGAAATATAATAATTTTCTTTTTTAATGTTAATTTTTCTAATAAATCTGTGACACTTAATATTTCGGAAATGGTGTAGGACATTGTATATGAATTATGTCTAGAATTTTCAGGAGAATCTAAAAAATAAATAAAATACAGGGTCTTGCATTTAAAATAAGAAAGTTAATATTGGCCACTGTCACATGACACACCCTATATATTTTTTTGTTGAAAAAATGCTCCTTTATTCCTTATCGAATTTATTCCATTTGGCTGTTCCACATTGTATAATTCATTTATAGCTTAAATTTCTACTGAGCTGAAAGTTTAAGAAATGAAGATATTAGTAACAAACTAAAAACATTCATTCTGACAAAAAACTAAAGAACTAAAGAAAGGCAATTAGAAAGTAAGAACTGATGAAGAAATTCGTTTTTTAAAACTAAATTAAAGCTCGTGTAGTAAAATTGGAATTTACGTTCCCTTTATTTATAACTTCTTTTTTCAAGTTAAATTTGTAAGTTTTTGAATTACCAACCTGTACATAAGAAATTTTGACACGTTTTTATAAGTTCTTTACCAAAACATGTCACAGGAAAGAAAACGATATAATTAACTACTTATTTTTGGACATAAACATTTTACATCGCGTTCACACCATATAACCAAATTCGCTTTCAAACTAGACGTATAACGATCTAATATTAATGAATAGTAAGCTGATTAGAAATTTAAATTATCTACTATTCTATTGACATTTGCACAAGTTCACACGTATATGAAATATCCCGTTGGCTGTAAACAAGTTTATTTAATGTTATTAAATAGTTCTACTATTAATTGCTAATCAAAGTTATGTTGTGTAGTACTGTTCTTACCAATGGGATCTCAAGGTATGTGAATAGATCCTTACTAATTATCGAAATACAACAGCAATTTGTTTTGATACAGGTGTTTTAAATGTTTTCTTTCTCGCATAATTTATGATCTAGTAAACTTACTTGGATTCAACCAATAACAACTAATTTAACTAATTATAAATTTAGTTTTGGAAGAAAAATAAATACAATATCTCATATAAACATTTACGATATCATGAACATGCAATATTTTACTGTTTCTAAAAATAAATTGTCATTTTCTTGGAATAAAACAAAATGTTCTCGATTACCACTTTTTCTCTATATCACCACCTCTGAACTGATAAATGTTTTCGGGATAGAGCAATCGGTTTTGGTATACTTTGTCTTTTAAATAATCCCACTAAGGGCAATCTAACATACTCTTTTCGACCAATCGATATGTAAGTAAAAAAAGCGTCACATAAACCATAATATCCATTAATCGTTACATTACTGATATAATTTCTCATTTACCCTGGTAGATTGTAGCTAAAACACCATTTACTCATTAATCCACTTATGAACATAGAGCTCTAACATTTTTTATCATTTGTCTCGATCTTGTACCCATCGCTTTGAAGGGCGTCACTTGAATCGATAGATACATAAGAGTCTACGTTAGAGCTCTGTTTGTCATTTCTAATAGAATACTTAAAATTACAGAGTAGTGATAAAGAAAAAGTAGTCATTCGTTACAAACTACTCGTTACTTGACCAGATAAACGAATACCGAATTGTTCAATAATCGTTACTTTTTCTTAATGATAATAGCACTACTAGATTACATTAGACCAGGGTCGATAATTTTTGAAACCAAAAAAATAATAATAAGTAGGATGAAATCCATTGGAAAAATGAAAGGGAATACAACAACTATAAAAGCAAAAATAATTTACGGGCGATCTTAGGTCCGGCAAAACGTCAAGTCCTATGGAACAAAGTTAAGTAAAAAAATATATACAAGTCTTATATTTACATTTTTTTTACATCACCTCAAAATGTATGTGAAAAATTTCAAAAAACAAATTTTTGGTTTTTTATTTTTTTCTTTTCCAAGAAAAAAAGTTTTTTTCAGGACTTACCTTTAATGTCCCAAACACACAGTAATTTTCTTAATTTAAAGTATGTATTTTTTCATGTTTATTTGACTTTATATCGAAAAAGCACCCTAAGTTTCAATTTAAAATTCTCGCGTCCAAATATATGCTTTTTTCAAAAATCGGTGGGCTTTTTGTTCGTTAAAATCTCTATTTTCTCATGGTGTGAAACTATATATAATACTATGGTAAATGTTCTCACTAAATTAAGTTAGTAAAGTTAATATTTAATGAGATATCTACAATATTTTGATAAAACTAAAAAACCAACAACTCGGTTTTTTGAATTTGTCACATACATTTTGAGCTTATGTAAAAAAATGTAAACACAACAGTTGTAGATATTTTTATTACCTACAACTTTGCCATTTAACTTTTTTCCATATGACATAGTTTTGCCGGAAATGGAGATAAACCGTTTTTACCTAAGGTTGTTAAAATATAGAATAGAGCACAATTATAGTTAAGTGTTTAAAAAATGTTATATTTGGTGACACGGACGCAGATGCGTATACAAGTTGGTTGAAATATTTTTAGAGTAAAATTATGGTTATACAAAATGGTTCAATAACTAGTAGACAAATATGTTATAATGGTTGACTAATTGGCAGCAGTATATACACGATGGTTTAAATAAAGATGGAAGTTGAGAAGAAGGCGGTTCATAAAAATGTTGAATAAGATTGTGATATAGGGTAGCTAATAGCACAAGTTTTAAATAAAGTGTAAGTTTGTAATCATTTGTATTACTCAATTCATCATGGCCAATAGCAATTGCAGTTTGGGTGAAATATGTTGGGTATTGGTGGAATTATAATTATACAGAATGGTACAAAAAATGTTTAATTGGGTGGCCTATAAGTAGTTGTGTATATAAGGTGGTTGAAAGCGAGGGCGGAGTAGAATTACAGCTTTACATGATGGATCAAAAGTAGTTATATAGGGTAGACCGTGAACATTTCCATCCTTGCAGGTGGTTAAAATATAGGGTGAAGAAAACTTATACTTTACAGGGTGACTTAAAATTATCAGAAATAATTGTTATATAGCGTAGACGGAGCTATAGTTAGGTATTTAAAATATGTTATAGTGGGTGACAAATAAAAAGCGGCATATGCGCGGTGGGTGTACTATAGGATGAAGCAGAGTTACAGTTATACTAGAAGGTTCAGAAAAATATTGAATAAAATTATTATACAGGTTGGGCCCATAAGCACTTGCAGTTAGGGTCAAGTATATCCGAGATTAATGGATTTGTAGTTATATACGCTGGTTCAAAAAAAGTTAGAAAAAATGTAATATGGGATAGCTCATATGTGTCATAAGCTATTTCTTTTTGCAAATAGTTGTACATTCCATACATGGGTGAATCCGCGGGTAACGGTTAGTACTTTATAAACTGGCGGATGTCTCTAAAAACCCCTACCAAATTGAATAGTTTTTTAAAATTGCGTTGTATTAAAGGAGAATCATCCAATGAGTCCTATAGTTTTCTATGTGTCACATGTATTTTTTCAGAAAATTATCAAAAAATCCAATATTCCTATCAAAAATACCATCGAAGTGACGTAGCTAACATTTTCCTCCATACAGGGGCGGATCCAGGATTTTCATTAGGGAGGGCTTGATCTCGTTTGGGGGGGGGCTTTACGTCATTGAAGGTTGATTTTAGCACAATAAACACTAAAAAAGCATACCACTAAGATGATTTGGGGGGTCTTGAGCCCCTTAGCCCCCTTCTGGATCCGCTAGTGTCCCCATAAATATTTTAATTCGAACGAAACAGTCCGGGAACTGTAGACACTCAAAATTCTAAACAGAAATTTGAAAATTTTCTATAAACAAAGCAATCCTATAGGTAATATTATAATTAATTTTATTATACTTACTTTCGGCTCCTTAAATCAACGACTACCAAGCTCATTTTGTTTGTATACCCACTAAATATCGTTTATATAGTAACTTTTCAATTTTGCGAAGACTGTGCTTTTGATGTCACCGACTCCCGGCCTAATAGAAAAAACTCAGTTATAAAACTTGTTAAGCTCTAAACTGTATTCGGTGCTATTATATATAGGGTGTTTAGTATAGCAAACAAAACTATAAAGTAATTAAAGCAACACTAATAGTAATTAAATTAAATAAATAGATTTTTAGTTCATTTTATTCATTTAACTAATACCTGTCAATTTCAACGAAAATGTATCATTTTGTAAAGTTGGGGCTTTGGGTCCCGGTCAATTAAAATAAAAAATAAGGAGTAAAAACCCTAGTGTAAAACAGAACAAAAAAGCTTAAAAAAACAGATCTCATAAAAACTATAAAGTTGAAATTAAAACATTTTTTTAAATATTAAACGACTTCCAAGTATAACAAAAAAATTGAAATTAATTAAGAAAACATAACATACCTGTAAACTGACTGTTGTTAGGTACCCACTCATAAGATGCTCGTTTTTATACAAATTAGTTACCTACTTATCTAGTATATTTTCGAAGTCGGTGTAAAGCAAACCTAAAATGCTGCATTGCTTACTTAATAAAAGCGGTGTTTCTTCACGACATTGTCGAGGGTGCAGGACGTAAAAAGTCTGAAATAAAAAGTTATCCAAGTTGAAAATATTCAACAAAACCGAATACAAATAATAAGCACTTTGTAGGTTTAATTTGAACTGTAAACAAAATACTATTAAGGAAAACAAGTTACTCCTTAACACATGTTCATAATTTATTTTAAAAACGTGAAATTGTTAATTGCTTTGATTCTTAGAGATTTTCCTGAACTGTAATTTTGTCGACTTTATGTGGACTCTTAATTTCATAGGTTTTTATTAGTGTAGACATATAATATTTTTCATTTGTGCACTTCTGAGTTACCTGCTCTCCTGACTAATAATACGTTTGAATTTTTCAAGTCTACGAAGATGGAATTTCAGTACCACTAGCTTGTCATTTAAGTATTAATGGGAACTCTGTTTGCCAATTACGCTACTGAAAAGTTACATATAGGGTTCGAAAAGTCAGAAGACCCAATTTTTTTGCATGTTAAGAGGGAGTGCATTTTGTGGGATCGCAACCCTTGTCCCGTCGCCGCCATCTTGTTTAAAGAATTTTTCGCTATACATGGCAAACTATTCTTCGCACAGATAATTTGTCGGAAGTTAAATACTATTACTTCGTTTCTATAACGTTTATGCATAGAAACAACATTAGCAAAGTTCCTAACGAGAATAGATAAAGATTTGGGAACAAATTGTCTTTTGGGCGTTTTACGAAAAAATGTCAAAAAGGCTAAAGTAACCTTTCGTGGATAAAAAAGACATCTACCTAATATTACTATTGTTGTAATGGACGTCACTTGAATGACGCAAATAAGCAACAATTAGAAGCGAGCTTAGACTCAATTAGATACGTCCACTTGGATTACCTTTATACTCACCCTGCGTTAAGTTTTTCTAGGAGCCTAATGTACTTCATATTTAAGCAATATCTATATGATTTCACCACGTGTAGACGTATATAGGTGTAAAAATCGAGGCAAATGTTTTTGAGGATAAACTGCGAACAAAGATCATATTTCATTTCTTCATGCTTTTTCAACACTTCAATATCGGAAGTTGAACCAGATCCTGAACTACAGCGTGACCCAGCAAAAAGATTGAGTACATAGTAATTTGGGAAATCCCTCCATCGCAATGCTATGATCTCATCTTTTTGTAAAATGACAATATAAAAGATATAATGACCAAAAAAGAATTTCCAATTTTTTATCTATTTTTGTTAATATGTTTGTTATTTTTTGTTCTATGACTAGAAGTTCTAGAAAGTTATATGGAGTCAAATTGGCACAGAATTTAATTTGCAACAAAACATGTTGTTACAATTTTTTACAACATGGCGGCCGCGGGAGAAGTGTTGCGACCTTACAAACTTGGATTTTACTTTGCGCTAACTCCTTCTTGATATCCAAAAATTAAAATTACATGCTCTGATTTATGTACGTTATGCCCAAGAGAATGTAATATTTCAATGGTCTAAATAAAAGCTTTCTTCATATCATGGTCGAAAGTACCTACTCTCGTCCGTAATAGCAGGGACGAATATTTAACATGTAGTCGCTCTATAACGGCGGGAGGAAAGAATTTCTCATGCATATTTATACTCGTAATTGGGGACTATTTATTCCTTCGCTATACAAGGGCCAAAAGTTGAATTTTCGGTCCTGTGCATCATGATCATGACCGAGATTTTAACTTGTGGCATATAGCGACAAAATAAATAATCCGTAGTTACTAGTATAAATACGCATGAGAAATTCTTTCCTCCCGCCGTTATAGAGGGAGATAATCTTAAATTTTCGTCCCTACTATTAAGGACGAGAGTACATACTTTTGACCGGCTATGAAGAAAAATCGTATACACTATAAGGGCCAAAAGTTGAAATCTCGGTCCTGCTCATCCATGCTCGGCCCTTGTAGTGTAATATACTATTTCCCCCGTGCTTTGTTTCCCCCAACACTTCTTTCGAAATACGAGACGATCTTTACATGGAAATCGTAGACACACAAGTTGTACTTTACCAGAGGTGTAAGAAAAGTAACTATTCGTTACTCGGGTACTCGTTACTTGCCCGGATCCGAGGTAATAATAACAATAAAATGTTGGCTTACAGTTGAACTATAAAATTGCATTGTCACAGCTGTATATTCGTCTATAAGACCGTTTGGCAGACAAATGAGAATATTTACAGCGTTTTACCCGAAGCATAGTATAATCAAACCTCTGTGCCCGAAGCATATACAGAACGAATACTCGAGTATTGAATATTTAGTAACGAGTACTTAACTGAAAAGTAACGAATACTTACGAGTACTCAAAAGTAACGATACTTTACACTTCTAACCATATCTACCTTAAATCCGGTTGCTAAGTTGCAATCGGTCCAGTTCAGCTAATAAGTCGAGTTTTGAATAAAATCACTGCATATTGTTTATAACGTGAAAGTGCAGACTCCTTTGACCAGGTCCACATTGTTGAAAAAACATATCACAAGTGAATATTTCGTGAAAGAATTGTGCTCTAGTTTTACAATTAAATTGTGCATTTTTCAAAAATTGAAAATTTTAGCTGTTTTTTCATATTTGCACACCCGCATTACAACAGTGCCTTCCGTAGCTTTTTTAATTTTCTAGGATTGTTCATTTGGATGTCTTGTGATACAGTCAATAATTTATTATTTGCAATTTTTCAGAAACCACAATTTTTTTCTAGATATTTTGAAAACCCCTTTAGATATTTTTAATTTCGATGCAGCACCTAATTGGGCTTGGAATAGCAACATTTTTCTCATTGAAGCCATCCTGTATCTCTTGTCGTTTCAGAAATCCCCATGTAGTTGCTATTGTTTTTATGAGGGACAAATGGTATAATATTGTGTGTAATATTAAAATAAATTCATGAGAAAGTACATCATAGGCACATTATTAATCAGAACAGATCTACAAGATCACAGTTCATCCTTAAGATGAATATATTGAAATTTTAAAAAATCTTTATGAATTAAAAGCAGAAGAGCACGAAAATATATATTTCTTACAAAACTCTAAGTTTATATCAATTCACATTAATTACACATAGCACATACACATTTTTATCGGATAATTAGTATGCCACTATAGCTATGTCAGATATTCTAGATTTTCTCGCTACAATAAATTAAGGCCGCAATCAGGCGTGTTCATCAATAGATTTCATTCTATATTTTTTATACAACCATGACTTTATGTTTCCACTGCACCAAAAATATTAAATATATTCGCAGAATATTTACGAACTATTCTATTCTACGTAAAAACAACAATTCTGATAATCATAGGCTAACGAGAGTCTGCTCTGGGACGTACCTAAGATAATAATATTGCACTGTGGTGTAATTAACTGAATTATCGAAATCAATTTGAATGGCGCACAATAACGAGTTTTCGTAATCCACATATGGTGATAAATTAATCTTTGATAAAAATGATACGGTTAAGACCCTAGAAAGCGTTTAGTCCAGTGCGTAGACTTGAATTCACTGGTAACTCGTCTGTTTATTTCACAATGAACTTATATTTTCCTTTTTCATATGTATAAAATATAAATGTGTAAGATTATTTTTATAATTAATTCAATATTTTATGCAAACTAAGTTAATAATATATTATATGATGATTTTTCAATTAGTAGGAAACTCATATTATGTTCAATAATAATAATAAAAAATCTATAAATAATTTCTGTTTATTACAGGTAACCAAGATAATGCCCACAAATACTATGTTATGTTCTGTTCAGAACTAATTGGAACTGGACTTTTATTATACTTAGGATGTATGGGATGTATTCCAGAAGTAGACAATCCACCTGCATTTCATCATATGTCATCTTTATCATTTGGATTGGTCATTCTATTAATTATTCAAGTAAGCACTAATTTCCTGTCGTATTATTTATCCCCTGATCTATTAATTGAATGAGATCTTTGACACTTGCACAACATCCGCATTTGCTGCATAAGTCATGAGAAAATGATAATAAATTTTCATAAGTTACTGATATTAACATCATAGGATTGGGTTACTCATTGTTCTGGAAATAATTTTAATGTTATTACTCCTTGTAATTATATACAAGGTGTAAAAAGAGAAAAATGTGGGTTATAGGAATAATTTCTGTAAGGTGTTTTTGTTTGTAGGTGTTTAAGATTTACATGAAAGATAATAAATGAAAAATATTAGAATGGTGGCAGTCATAGAAACTTGCTAAGGAGAAATTATATATTTTTTATGTGCTAAATTGTAATCGAAAATGAACATCAGGATTCCGTTAAAAAATAAATTATTATATCATTATCTGCATAAGTTTATTATTGAACAAACTAATGAATCCATCCGCACCGTGCATCTGAGAAATATTCTTTGACGTAAATAAAATGTCCTAGTAGGAATCATATATTTTATCACTGCAAGTCTTACATTTGTTGTAGTTGATACTCTTTACATTATTTGTTAAAAATGCATGTAATTAAACATGGTATAATTGTCAGGATAAACGTATTTTTTTGCTAAAATGGTATGATCAATGCTAACTAATGCTAAGATTTTGCAAGGCATTCTTAATACTTAATTTGCATTTCCAAACCTTATTGTCATTCAGGGATGGAATAAAAGGCTGATAAATTTGATATAATTATATTACGGTATTTTCACACTTATTGAAATTGTTCAATTTTCAGACTTGTGAAATAATTAAAGGGTAAAGTCTGTTATTTATTTTTATTACAGATTTTTTTTACAATATTTAATAATATCTACTATTATAAAAGCACAAGTATAATCTAAATAAAATAGCATCTTATAAAATTCGTTGCTACATGACGAAAGTAGTGCATTGAATCCTTGCAATTAATACATACGTAACTTATATTTTACATTGTTTTATTTAAAATAACCTATTTCTTGTCCAAAAAATAGCACATGAAAAATTCACATAGCGTACGACATTCGAATCGAATAGTACGTAGATTTTATTGGTGAATTTATTAGCAAGTACTTTGAACATTTCGAAATTTTTGAAAAATTCGCTAGTTCTGAATTTATTCAGTTCAAATATCAGAAGCGAAACCATTCTATGTTCTGAAACGTGTCAAAACTAGGAACATTATTTTTGGTTCTAAACAATATTTTATATAACTCAACTATTCCTGATAATCCAGTAGTTCGTTATCAAATATCTAAAAGCTTGAACATATATCGAATACGCCTGTGCTTCCCTTTCCGGGTAAACACCGATGCAGAAAAGCTCAATAATCTACACTCTGTACCGAAAGGGTAGGGATCGTGAGGATAATGAAGAAACTACGAAACTACCAGTCAAAAGATAAACGTTTTTGCGTATATAATTAAACATCGCTACATCAAAAATAGTAACAGGTTCAATTATTTTCGACACGTAAATGCGTCAGAACTGCAGGGCAGAATAGAGAAACTAGTTATTCATTCTGCTGTTGGTGAATACTTTTATTTAGCGTAAACCCTAGTGTGAGACTCTCCGACAGTACCCACTAAAACCACCTCATTATCTTTCTGTCTTACGTCGTCATGCTCCCTGTCCCGATCTGGAGCCCCAGATATGGACATTCCCTACATCTCCCTGTGTCTATCCTCTTTTTTATTTTCGTCAGTAATCCCATGAACCCAAGTAAACGTTGTCTTTTATATTTTCTCATAAAGGGTCATAATACCAACAACATTTTCTGGTTTGACAGTTTTTTAATCCCTTTTTATATTATCGCTTTCTCCGTATTTGCTGGCAAAAGAGGTCGGCATCTTCTAATAATCAACAGGTCTCGTATTTCTGTTCTACAATTTCTCCTGTCCTATACAACCTAAACCTACACTCTGACCATTTGCTCAATACTGGAAAAAGTCTTTTTGTCCAGATGGCATTTTTTTGGAGTTGGACCCACATTTCCTGCCATTTTTCAAGCGTGATCTTTACTTGTTTCTTTTTCTACCCTTTATAGTCCTTGTTGTCCTTTATTTAAGATATTTTGAGATCTTGCGATGACTAACACCGCTCGGCTAGATAACATTCTATAAGTACAAATGACACTCAAGAATCTTCTCCCGTTTTCTCGACGCTGCGTAAGTTTCGTGTTACACTTTTATTTTCACCCTTTTTCCCCTTATCGAGGCCCCATATAACAGACTGCATAACTCCACAATTTATATTTCTCCTCTATTAGGTGAATCTATTGGTATTAGTCCGCTCATTCATCCTGCACCGTTTATGTTCATTGGATTGTTTTGTGGATTTATGTATGCTCCTCCGTTGTAATAGATTATTTTCTCCGTCATCTTGCTCCACTTGCCTCTTTTAAATAGAAGTGTTTCTGATTTATGTTGTGCCATTTTGAGCTTATCTAATGCCATCCAGTCAGTAATCAGTTACCTACTATATTTATTGTGTCCGTAAGTTTTTCAACACTATTTGCCGCAGCCAGAATGGCCAGGTGATCTGCGAAGGCTGTTCCCAAAAAAGCTTGGGATAAAAAACAGTTTAAACCACAACTTTTAATTAAAATATATAAAAATCGAAAAACGAACAGAAACTTTTTGAAGAAAAACAACGCAATCCAATTAATTAATTTAAATTTAAATAAAATTTAAGGCCAACATTTAAGGAAATGTTGCAGGTTGTGATATGTGCTAGTGATTTAGTTTACAACAACATATTGAAGATCAAATCAAAAGGCAAATTAAACGGATAAATGTTGAAAGTAAATATTGTATGGAAACAAGTACAATTGTTTTCTGAAGGATACTTGTGGCATCTTTTTCAATGTCTAAGTGTTTATTGGGAAATAACAACACACTTTAAAGGAAATTGCTGTATATTCCAAACGTTTCGGGGTCTAGATCAGACCCCGTTGTCAATGGCTAAAATACGGATTAAAAAGTACAATTCCAAGATGTAAATTTAAATATTTGACAATGTTTATTATTTGATTTTTGACGTAACTAAGAGAATTTTATTTGTAATATACAGGGTAGCACAGAAATTTCTAAAGATCATATAATCATAAAGTTCCTTTCAAATTGGAAGAATTTGAAAGGGGAGATCTTCAGAACTTTATGTGGCGCTCCTAGGTGCGACTTTCTTATAAGATAGTGCATTCGCCAAAAATGCGATAAAAAGAACTTTGTTGATTCAGTGATCCCATTAAAATTATAAGGGAAAACCTAGGAAAAACCTTATGAACTATCCCGATATTGGGTTGTTCACAAGGACATGACCATTAGCAATATCTTCCTTAATCATCGGCAACCAGGAACGACTGAATTCTACGGAGGTAGTAGCGATACAATCGTTTTCATTTAACAATATTAAAGCAGACTCTTTTAGTTTTCTTTTGGTGTTGTGTTCTTCTTTGTGTAATATAACTGAATTTTGAAACTGTATTTTATGACCAAGGTCCCAAGCATGTTCACAAATTTTGGATTTTTCAAATTGTCGTTTTTTATTTTTGGCGAATGCACTATCTTATAAGAAAGTCGCACCTAGGAGCGCCACATAAAGTTCTGAAGATCTCCCCTTTCAAATTCTTCCAATTTGAAAGGAACTTTATGATTATATGATCTTTAGAAATTTGTGTGCTACCCTGTATATTACAAATAAAATTCTCTTAGTTACGTCAAAAATCAAATAATAAACATTGTCAAATATTTAAATTTACATCTTGGAATTGTACCTTTTTAAGTCGTAGTTTCTTAGCCATTGACAACGGGGTCTGATCTAGACCCCGAAACGTTTGTAATATACAGCAATTTCCTTTAAAGTATATTTCCCAATAAACACTTAGACAACAAGTACAATTTCAAGTTTAATCAGCAAAAAGTTCCGTAGACAGTGTTGAACTGGAACTCGGTTATAAGGGAAACACACTACTAACACAATAACAAACAAATTTAGCGTCAAGTTCTTAAGAATATGCTATACCTACAGATTTACGACTCAATGTTTTATCAAATGTGACAGAAACAATGAAAGCACGTTAATTTTGAGTCTAATGAAGTTCAAGTAATCCCTTCTCGATGCTTTGAAATCTGAAGAAGCTTCTTAATATATTGTTCAATCTAACCACTTTAAACAACAGAGACACATCCGGAAAGTTGGTCGAGTTTCTATCAGAAATGGGTGTAAAGATAAAACCAAGAGGGCCTGCACATGCAAAACTTCCACGAAGATTGCTAAGTGGAAGCAACCAGTCTAATAATACCACTAACCAGAGAAACTCCGACAAGGAACAAGATCGTTTTATGCTGTGGTGGCAGTTTAGGCATCAAAGCTATTCTCCTAAGCCAGTTTTTACCCTTAAATTTGTTAAATGTAAGCTCCTTCTTATGGTACGAACTATCCTCTAAAATGTGTCCAAGAATGAGTTCAAAGGAATGAAAGCGTTATTCTTCGCTTCGTTAAAGTAAAATTTGTTAGGTAATGGTTGCTATTGGGGACTACTAACAACCAACCTACGCGCAACTCTTCTAGTTGCCCGGATTACTGTTCGTCTTAATCGGACACACTGGACGAATACTTTAAAAGAAGAGTCACAATTCAGATTCAGTTTAGTTCCATGTGAACATAGTTCACATACCAAACCTATTAGATCAATGTTTGCAGAATATTTATGAAGGCGTCCGGGAAGAAAAAGAAATGAGAGGAAAGTTAGCTACAAAACAGAATTAGAGGAGCATCAGTAGGCCTCCATTATAGAGTATGGGTGGCTCCATTTTCGGGGGAACTTTTCGAATCAGTGCAATTGCAGTTTGTTAGTAATGATCGTTTCCCGAAGGCTTAAGAAAGATCTTCTCACGAATGCAGTAGATACAGTCAACATATTTGCACAAAGTTATTTATTCTTTTGTCGTTGTATTTTCTTGGATAGTAGAAGCAAATAAAGGTCAAGTATTTTTAAAAGAATTTTAAATGTGCCAACTCTTCTTCCTTTTACAATCATTCACTAGGGTACCTTCCGGTGGATCACTATGATTCACTCTCAGTCAAATATATCTTTTCATATAAAAAAAACATAACATACCTAGTTAGCTTATGTATTTTGTCAAAATGCGAGCAACAGTCAGAAACTTGCACGTGTTTCTTCAATTGGGCTACACTGCCTCAAGTATAGTATAATATTAGCTCATAATTTCAAAGAAATATGTATATTTAAAGCTTAATTATTTCTTAATATTATATGTTGTTATGTACAGGCTTTTGGACATATATCAGGAGCACATCTTAATCCAGCTGTTACAATTGCAGCAGTAGTTTTGAAGGTAACCAGCCCCATTATGGCCGTTGTTTACGTAGCCGCGCAGTTCATTGGCGCAGTGTTGGGATTTGCCTTATTAAAGGTGAGATAACACAATTTGACCTTCGGTTTTATACGAGTTGAGCTTTTACACGGACTGTGTTATTTTCAGATATCACTACCTCAAGATTACGTGAAACCAGGCCTCTGTCTAACTCTACCTCATCAGCTTCTTACACCAGTACAAGCTTTTCTCATTGAAACAATTATAACAGCATGTCTGATTATAGTAGTTTGTGCTGTGTGGGACAAACGAAATGCAGACAAACCTGATTCTGTTCCATTGAGATTTGGGTTAGTAGTAGCTGCCATCTCCATGGTTGCGGTAAGTGTCAAAATTAAACAGAAAAGCAGCCAGAATAGGGTCATTTCCACAGATTAAAACAATACCTCACTTTTGAACAGAACTAAATATAGAAGGGGTAAGCAATAACAGTAACAACGGTACTAAACAAACAAGCATTCATTGTAGTAGGCCATATAGTTAATTGACTGATTTATAAAAACTCGTAGTTTCTAAATGTATTTATGTAACTCATTTATTTTAGTGAATACGCCCAAACATATATTCGAACACTACAGAAGTTTCGGCAGTCCGATGAACAATATTCAGGTTACAGCCACGCCCTCATTTTTTAATAGTTAAGAGAGTCATAGGACAGCTTATTTCAAAGGTCATAAAATTTTGACCAGACTATTTAACAATAATTGTTTATTCTGCAATAAAAATCAAAGTAATACACACATATTCAAGTTTACTTCCGATGACTTTATTTATACAAAAATAATCCACTATTTATTTACTACAGCTGATCTCTCGATACAATTCACACGCAATATAAACTGAACTAATCCTAATCAAAATGTACAATGTCCTTTTATAATCAGCATGGATATCTCTCGTCTTTTTCGATGGTCATTTCATTGTTGATTTTTTATTACTTCAGCCGGCTATGGATTGGTTAGAATAACTAATCTAGAAGTTTTTTTATCGCGAAATGAATTCCGACATCCAGGAGTTTCAGGAATATCTAGCTCACAGGGACTCCAAATAGGGATTCAGCACTGTTTCTAACGCCGTTTCCCTGTGATTACTTTAGAAATCACACGAATAAATTCGTAGGTTTACTAAAACATATCAAAGAAATGACGATTCTAACTTTTCGAGATTTTTCAATCCATTCAACGCAACACAATATATTGTTTCTAGTCGAGGACCATCATCAGTTGCGCTCCCCTCAACTGATTGAATTTTCGATTAATTATTTATGTATACAGTACATATTTTTTAGAGGTATAGAACTTTGAAATGGAATAAAACAAGGATATTTTTTCTAAATTGGCATGAAACTTACTTTATTCGAAAGATAATCTTCTGGCATTATAATTTGAATATGACTTCTGGCATATGATCACCACGGCTGGCTCGGACGTAGTCTAATCTGGAGGTCCAATTTTCTATGATTTTTTCCACCATTTGTGGCCGTATATCGGCAATAACGGCGGCGAATATTGTCCCCCACGTGGTCAATCGTTTCGGGCTTATCGGCGTAGACTAGCGTATCCCCACAGAAAATAGTCAAGCGGCGTTAAATTGCACGATCTTGGAGGCCAATTAACCGGTTCGAAATGTGAAACTATGCGGTTATCAAACGTTTCTTTCAATAAATCAATTGTGGCACGAGCTGTGTGACATGTTGCCCCATCTTGTTGAAACCACAGCTCGGGTGCATCATGATTGTTCCATTGATGAACGAAAAAGTTAGTAATCATGGCTCTATAGCGATCACCATTGACTGTAACGTTCTGGCCAGGATCGTTTTTAAAGAAGTACGGACCAATTATTCCACCAGCCCATAAAGCACACCAAACAGCCAGTTTTTCTGGATGTAACGGTGTCTCAACATGAACTTAAAGATTATCATCACTCCAAATACGGCAGTTTTGTTTATTGACGTATCCATTCAACCAAAAGTGAGCTTCATCGCTAACAAAATCGCTTATGAAAATCGGGATCAACGGCAATCTGGTTTTGCGCCCATTCACCGAATGTACGCCTTGCCAGGTGACCGTGTGGCTTCAATTCTTGCACGAGTTGAAACACATATCCATTTCCTGTGCATGATGGCGGATAGACTGATTCGGGCTCTCCTCTACACTACGCTCTTGGAGTCTCTGTGAGCTAGATTTTCCTGAAAGTCCTGGATGTCGCAATTCATTTCGCGATAAAATATTAAATTCAGTTATATGTACTGTAAACATAAATAATTATTAGAAAATTCTGTTGAGGTGAGCACAACTGATGAAGTTTCTCGACTAGAAACAATATATTGTCTTGCGTTCAATGGATTGAAAAACCTCGAAAAGTTAGAAACTAGAAGGTTTGTTATCTTTTTCTATGGGCGGCGTAAATATATTTTATAACAATACTAACGAGTATTCAGAATTATTATTATATTATTAATAATATATTATTATATTATTATTAATAAAAATGTATAAGACTTTTAAATGTCCCATGAATAAATATAATGTGTTTTTATGTTGACGCAACTAGAAACTATGACATTAACAGGAACACAATTGGGTTTATTATATTATGTACACTATTTGCAACTTACAAAATTCTCACCTGTAAATAAAGAAACGACATTTAATGTTCGTTATTTATATGTCAGTTCCTAATTACAACTAGTTCGAAATACAATTCAACGATAAGAGCAAACAAATAAAAAATCACAATTGTGATTGTGACTTGTCACTCGAACTGTCTATATATCGATCTGTCTTACCGGCGTCCGGATAGATTGTAATATATAATATACCGACGGTCTCATTCAAATTTAAATTAAAGAACGTAAAGTTTCTTTGCATAAATTATATTAATAAAGTTTCAATGTTTAATAGGTGTTCTAATTGTTTATCTTTAACCCGCAATGGGTCAAATTTTGCGTTTCTTCTCCTACATTTCTCTACGAATACTGTTATATTATTCGGCAATTCACTGGTGCTTCTTTTTCTACTTTTATGTCCCTTGTTGGTTCTCCCGCACGACAATCTTGCAGCGTATTTTTCTCTTTCCTGTACAAGCTTGTCGACATGTTGATTCCTGTTATCACACGAACTTTCTTCAACCATCAGGTGTGTTTTCTTCCAACTCTTAATCATCCTATCTTGCCTTGTAATGTTAGGTGCAAGGAATTGGTTACCTCGAAGAACGTGACCTAGATTTTTCGAAATTTTGTTTTTTTAAGAGTTGTTGAATAGTGTAAGCTCTTTGTAGAACTTCTTCGATGAATCTGAAGGACTTCTTACCGATTTATACTGACTGTTTTCAAAGTCCAGTTTTCTGAAGCATACAACAGCTTTGAGAATATAGGGTATTTTACTAACCTTAGTAATAGCTTTAAATTGATGTCAAGGCAAAGGAGAATTCTCATTTTGATGAAAATAGGACGCCCGAGCTTAATTCTGTATCCGATTTCTTTTTCGGGATCCATTTATGGCGTCATAACTTCCGAAAGATTTTAAAAAGTTCACTCTTTTAATTGGTTGGCCGTGGAGAAGGAAGTTTGCATCAGAGTATGGGTTTCTGCTATATATTTTAAATTTTCCTTTATAAATATTTATAGTGAATACTATTTTATTCCTACTTCACTGACACAGTTCAGGAGATATTCGAGATTATGCATACACTATCGTATAAAATTGCGGCATCAGCTTTATATAATTGATCAATTCACTGTTTACATTCATGACACATCGTCTTCTAGAGAATCAGTATACAGGGTGTTTCTAAAATAGAGTTAAAACTTCTGCTAAGTATTGAACTCGTTAGAATAAGTCAAAAGGTCCCCATTAGCATGTGCCCTTAAAAGGCTCAAACAAAATGGGTTTTATCTGTCATTGACAAAACGGTAAAAAATAAATATAAAAAATGTATAGGTTTTACAAATCTTTTTACGTTAAATAACATGTGATACTCCGTTTTTAGACATGCAAATCATAAGCGTCCTATTTAGTTTTTTTTTTGTTTAAACTTTTTCAACAATTTTCTCTACAGATTTATAAAATGTTTACAATATTTTACGTACAAAAATATTATCTTCGTACAAATCGATATTTCCAATATTTTCCGAGTAAATTGAATTTTAAAATTACTCTGCTCTTTCAGTTATTAGGTCAAAAATTACAAAAATTTGTTTACTATGTCAAATAAAAGACTGACGTTGCTACAACAAGTAACAATTTAAGCTATTGATAAACTGTGAAAATTTAAGTATACTACGTTATTGGAGTCATACGCAAACATGAAAATGACAGGTATGCACTAAAATCAATCCTAATATTTATTCAGAAACATGCATTAAACACTACCATATTTCAATTTCGTGGTACTAATCAATGAAACCAGAACAATTTTATCAAATATTGTTGTTTTCTTCTACATCTCGTATAATGTTGTCAGGAAAGAAGTGCCGAAAACTATAGCATAGAATGTCTGAAAAATGACCTACTTTACAAGCAACAAGTATTTTAAATGACAAAATTGTTTATATTGCTTTATTTCATTAAAAAACTCTATTTTCTCATATCTTAATTAAAATTAGTTTATGAGTTTATGGAAATATGAAGAATATTAATTATATTTAATTCATGTGTCCAAAGTTACTAAACTCACCTTTCAAACTAAATAATAAATTGTTCTTAATGTCACAGGGTCCCCTGACAGGCGCTAGTATGAACACAGCTAGAACTTTTGCTCCAGCAATATTAGAAAAGAACTTTGATGCTCAATGGGTAGGTTTTTAAATATATACAATTTCTGTTTGAGTAAATAATTGTTTGTCTTTGAAATCTAGGTTTACTGGATTGCACCAAACTTAGGGGCTATTATTGGAGTAGGCATATATAAATTCATATTTGCTTTGCCTGAAGAAGAAGATCATAGCCAAGAAGAAGTTATTTGTTTAGAAGATGGAAACAGTACTCAACAAAAATCCACTTATACATGACGAATTTACAATAATTTTCAAGAGATTAAGACTTGTGTAAATTATGTACATACAATTATTCTAATTAGTGTTGTGATGTAATTAATATGTTTCAATACAAGGACTTTTCTATATGTTTGAATCTTATTTCTGTACTTGGAAGTTTCTGTGTACTGAGTAAAATACTAACAAATACGAAAATATGTAAATGCCTAAAATAATTGTTATTTTAATTATATTTAAATAATTATAATTAATAGATTGTTTACTTCTTATAAGTCGTCCCTAGAATCTTGCTAGTGTTGTCATAAAACTCTTACTTACATGGATGGTATATTCAACGAAGAAGCTTTAGTAACTTGAGTAATCTGTGATAATCTCCAAAACCTAATCTCGAAAGGAAAGAAAATATAATTAAGGGTAACTTTAGATATATTACGTCTAGAAACGTGACATAACTACTCACTATCCATAGAAAAACCCTAAAATCGTCACTCTTGAAAACTGGATGTTAATATCGTAATTTGATAGCCATAATGTCTAAAAATATTCTGCTAAATTGATTTAATAAAGAGAGAGGTCAAAAAAATGAGTTGTTAAAAAAACAAAGAATTTACAATGTTCTAGAGATTAAGATATGTGTAAATTGCATCCATAAGACCCCGACTTGACCATATATTGTATGGCAGCACACTCCCTCTAAGGCATGCATAACTAACCCCAGATATCCTAGATATCAAAAAGGTTTAGCTCTGTGGGAGCCCTTGCCAGGTTATCAGGCCCGTGGTTGGAGGCGTGGCAGCTTCCCATAAATTTTCTGACCGTCCGGGCTGTTCCTAACAGAACGGCTTGTTGCATTAGTTGGTAAAGATGTTCGTCCAGACCGAGGTATTTTAAATTATTTAGTAGAAGTTTTGGGACTACCCCTATTGTTGACATAACAATTGGTAATTGGTACAGTTCGTGTGTTGTTCATGTCCCACTGTGTATTTATTTAAAATTCCAAATCCCTGTATTTGGCCATTTTTTCAGCCTGCGTAATATTTATGTTATTGTTGTTAGGGATTGCTATGTCTATTAAGGTTGTTTTCCTAGAGATTTTATCTACTAAATCTATATCTGGTCTATTGTGAGCAACAGTCCGATCGGTCAATATCGTCCGGTCTTAGTACAGTTTGTAGTTGTTATTTTCTAAAATAGATTCTGGTTTGTATATATAGCTCAAGTTTCAGCGCTAGTTCCTGATGCAGTATTTTTGCCACAGCATCGTGTCGTTCTTTGATGCAGCGAACGCTTGTCAACCTCCTGTGATATGCTTGATAGATTCAGAAGTTTGACAACTATATCTGCATCTGTCGTTGTTGATAGAAAGGTCTTTGATGATGTACTTTAGATAGTTCTTAGTTGGAATTACTTGATCTTTGATTGCCAATATAAAGCCTTTCGTTTCAAGGAACGTATGACCAGAGATCAACCAGTAGTTCGACGCTGAACTGTCGACATAATCTTGGTTGACGTCGTTTATATGTCTTCCATAAAGGGGCTTCTCTTTTCATTTAAGCAGTTTCTGATCAGTTGTCTGGTGGAATACTTGAACTTGTTGTTCTGTCAGTCGCAGAGGTGTTGAGTCATCACCTTGACATATAACTCTGTGTAGATCAGAAAATGCTGCGAGTTTCTGGAAATGATTACGCAAATTAGGGATTTGTTGATCACGTAACGTGCCTATATCTGCCAATCCTATTCCTCCTTCACACCGGGGCAATGTTGTACGTTCGACACAGCTCTTTGGATGGTGATTTTGAGCTTTTGTTAGTAGTACTCGAACTTTCCGTTGTAATTGTTCAATGTCGGTCTTGCACCAGTTAACCATGCCGAAAGAGTAACTAAGCACTGAACACGCGTAAGTGTTAATAGCCTGAAACAGATTTTTACTGTTAAGTTTGGTCTTCAGCAGTCGTCTTACCCATCTATAAAAGTCTGTTGTCCTTTTTCATAGTGGTGTGATAAATTCGTTGGGCCTGCTTTATTCCAAGGGATTTGTAAGTATGGTCTTTCTCCATGGATTCAATTGAGGTGCCAAGTCCCATTTCGTAGGGGCCGTGCTGTATTTTGCCTTTACCTATATTAATAATTCGGCATTTGTCTAGGCCAAATTTCATATGGATGTCACTAGAGAACACTTCTACTATTTTAAGCATATCATGCAGCTGTTGTTTCGTAGCTGCCATCAACTTTAAGTCGTCCATGTATAACAAATCATGGCAAGGCAGAACCACAGCGGGCTAAGAGAGTCTCCCTGAAATATACCCCTGAGTTATAATTTTGACAGTTTCACGCATAAGGGGCTTGTAAATGTGTGAACTGTGTGAATATTAGAAATAGTTGTAATTGTAATGTTTATTAATTCAATACAGTTGCATTACAAAAGCGGTGAAATCCGATAACGGGTTGGTTAAACATTTGGATAAATCACAACATGCTGTATACTCACTAAAACACCTCCAATTCTCATCTCGGTACCTGGAACTATCAACTATCTCTCTTTGTCCCTTAACACACTGGCCAGAAAGTTCACAGTCACTCCGCACTTCCTCTCCCTTTCTATCAACCGCTGTATGACATTCCTCCCAACTCATTCTTTACACTCACTCTATACTTGTCGCCTTTAACACTCAAAGAAAGTATGTTTGCATACAGTAAACGCACCACTCATCCTCTTTCCGCTTGAAACTGAACAGATACTGCCGAAAGCGCCCATGTTCCGAGAGCAACTGTCTGGACTGCCTATCTGGACAGTCAACCCACGCTCTGACGTGACTGATGAGCCTCCTCGTCCAGGACACCCGCATCCTCACTTCATTCCCTCTCCCATATATCTCAGGAACCTCTCTCACTTTCACCTGATCCTCAACCCTATCGATCCTTTAAAGATCCTACTCCTTTCATCTCGATCGATTCATATAGACAGCTGCTCCGTGATGAAGTACAGCACCTCGTACGAACCCGTTCGGTAAACGCATGGCACCCGCAAAATCATCTGTCTGTAAGTACCCAGAATCATCCTCTCATACGTTCCTAATCTCATTAAATAATTTTCCTAGGAACCACCCTAACCCTGCCACGTCTCCCTTATTTTCAAGGGGACCCCTCAAAATGAAACATTCCGTCTTCTGAGGAGCAGCCCTTAGATGCTTCCTATCAAACCAATCCCTGATAATAGCGAAAGACTCATTCTCCTTAACCACCATCTCATCCATACCCCTGCCCCTCGCGACGATTGTCAAGTCGTCTGCAAAAGTCAAGCTGAGGTAGCCATTTGGCAGAGCCTTAAGACCGGTTTATAAGCAAGTTCCACAATGTTGACCCAAGGACCGAACCCTGAGGGACCCCTACGTCAGCCAATCCCTGGGTCTCCGGCCACAATCGCTCTGCCTGTTAGGTATTCTTTCAGGACATTTTCCACCCCCGGCATCAATTCCCAACTCTTCTACGATTCCTTCACATGTGGCCATATTGAACACATTCTGAACATCAACACCAATAACAGCTGCCCAAACATACCCAGGATCCACAACCCTTTGCAAGATTTTGCTCACAGTCTATACTGTGGATATATCCTTTCAAAAGCCGTACTGGTGGTACTCAATTCCTCCTGTATTTCGTCAAGCCTGCATCCCGTTGAACTTTCAGGATCAGGACGGTTGTCCCTCTTCTCCAAGTTTAAGGGAACCGTTGTTTCTTCATCAGTTCGTTAAGGATTTGAAGAATCCCTCCCGAATCGTGTCGTATGAGCACCCTCATCGTTTCTACGAGTACCCCATCAGGCACAGGTGCTCTCCTCGCTTCAGCCTTCTACATGCTTGTTCTAGCTCGTTCACTGTGAAAGGCTCACATAGCAGTTCTCTTACCGAGTGAACTTTTCCATTTCATCTTAAACGTTAGGAAAAAGTTCCCTAACGATGCTCAATTTCTCTTCCGTATGCAGCTTATAAGGACTCACCTTGGATTTCAGCTTTATTTTTTTTTTTTCTATTATTCAGTTTTAGATAAGAGCTGTTATTGGCCATGTCTCGTCTTTCATTCTCTGCTTGTGTCTAGACCATATCAGTTGTTTACTTTCTATTCTGTCCGTACTCTTCCTGATTTAGTTCTTAGTTCTTCATTACAGATGTGGTACATTCTAGATCCTTCAAAGGTTCTTCTTAACTAATCCATTTCACTTGTGTCTATTCGTTTTTTATCATTTCTTGTCGTTGTCTCATACGTTAAATTTTGTTCAATGACTGTTTTATGTATTCTGACTTTCATGTTTAATCTAAGACTTTAGAAGTATAATAAGGAATTTAGTCTTTAATATGTTTCTTAAGTTATAATTGGCGTCTTCATCATGCAAGAAAAAATTATTTGCTTTTTCGTGAAGTTTACACAAGTATTTTTCATCTATCTCTATTCCCATATAGATTTTTTTTTTCAACAGCTTAGGTGACAAACTACACCTTGTTTTAATCCTACTTTTATGACACTCATCGCATATTTAAATACATTTGAGTTGACTCTCATTTAGGCTATATTATTTTCAACAATTTGCAGTTTTTTTTACGTGTAAACGTCTAGTTCATTTTCAAGGTCGATACAAATCAATTGGATGGTTAAATTGTTAACGTTTTTCCAATATTTTTTGCAAAATATCAGCACGGAAATCACCTTATATTTAAATATGGCGTCGTTCGACCTCCTTATTGCACTCATAACTGTTATGCCTGGACAATTCTGACATGTTCTAGTCACCTTTTATAGTATTTGCTTAATATATCCTAAAATCAGTTATTTGGAAAGTTAATGCAGCAATATATTAATTAACTCCTGAATTACTCTATTAGCTCTAAGGGAATTTATAATCCATTCCTATAAGAGTGTTTCTAGTCCACAAGCTTTATTTATGCTATTTAGGTAAATTATATAATATTGTGACGTCATTACCACCATCTTCTGTACACAAGTCGCGTTCCTTTATACAAGATCGTTCGGTTTCGAGTTTATATGTAAGAAATCATAATTGGAAAAAGCTGACAGTTTAGTGTCAACGAAGGACCTCTACACTTACCTGACACTTCAGCTGCGAATAAATCATATAAATCTCGTATTTAAAACTTAGATTGTTACAATTTTAAATAGGCTCACAACTAAGATGTTTTATCAGTTTATAATAATATTTATTCTATATAAAAGAATACTTGAAACTCGTATCAATTATAAATTGATGAGAATTCATTAACATTATATTAAAACAAAAAAACTGTGTCAATTTTCACAAATTTATTTTGTATCTAAAGTTATTTCGCACAGATAACTGACTTCGAAAATTGAGATATTTAGCATTTAGTTTAAAATTCTATTTTGACGAATTATATGTGCGAAACAGTTGTCAATATTTAATAAATTTCTGAAAATTAGCATAGTGTCTTCTAAACGTTGTTTGTGGCATATTCGTGATTATTTTTATGTTTCTTTGGGGAATAACACCACAATAGAAATAAAACTACGTATATTGCAGGAATACCAAACGTTTCAAAGTCTATTCTGACTTCGTTGTCAATGGCTTTATATTTATTGATGTAGATTGCAAAATTTGGTGTTATTCCCCAAAGAAACATAAAAATAATTAGCATAGTGTTTTTATTTTTATATAATTATACGTTAATTCTTTAAATATTCTTTTTATAGCAAAAATCTATTTTTAAGAATTTAATTCTAGCCAAATATTTTTAATATCAAGTTTTAGAAATTCTACCATTTTTTAAATTTTTAGCAATTTATTAAGACAGAATACAAAGGGTGACATTAAAAGAGGTTACGAAGTTGAGGATAATTTAGGATAATCAATATGTATTTAAATATTTAGAGAATGTTTTTAATTCATCAGTATTATATAAATACTGAATAACTGAAATAAGTTATTATACAAAAATGTAAGAAAAAAATTTCGCCGTTCATACAATAAGCATTATGTATCTTCATTATAATTTTCGTCAGTTTCACAAATCGTAAGCGATTTTAACCAAATTTGCTATTCGCTATTCCTCCACCTCATGAGTTTTTTTTTGGCCGAACATGAAGGTCTTAGAGTGCATGTATTGTCGAAAAAAGTTTTTTTGAAAACACTTGTTTTTAAACACCTTTGTGTGTTTTTGTTAATTTACAATATGTTAATTGAATATTAATATTTCTGACCAATCCTATCTGGTACCACGTTTAATTATCTAACTTTTAGCTCCCTGGAATTTTTCACTGCCGAGCGGACATATGTGATCTCCGAGTCCATTTCATGAAGATGCCCTTGAAAACAAGGGGATAGACGACAGCCGTTTGAGGTGACGGGCGGGGTGCTCCCGCCTGGAAAGGGAGTGGGCTGTATAAACAGATCTTATACCTATCCCAGCCTGGACACAATGAAATGCAGCCCCGACCGCTTTGTGGTGTTCCGGGTCCGCTCACGAACCGGTTCCAGCGTCCACATATAGAGTTTATAAACTTAGGTTGACTCGGATCTCCTGTCCAGATATGCACTATACCGGCGCCTTTTATGTCAAGACCGAAGACGAACCGCAAAGGCTGGATCGCTCCAACACAGCGGTGAGTCCAGATCAGAGGCCGTCGTTTCAGGTATCGGTCCAGCAGTACAAACCGTTTTTTGCTGGCCCTAGTTGTACCCAAGTCTCTTGCGACACAACGAGTCAGCTGCGGTCGTAACTATGACTCTCTACCAAGGTATAAATAACAAAAAAGAAAAAACTGTTTTTTTAGATTATTCACATTTTCTTTGTTTATGATTGAAACACAACTTTTTAAGATTAAATATATTCCGACAAAAACCTGGATTTTTTTGTATGAACAAATTGCCTCTCAAGGAAAAATATATTTTATATACCTTGTATAAATGCCACCTCACTCTTGAAAACCATTTTCTTGTTTTTTTAGCGTGTGTAATAGGCATATTGAGAACAATTGCAAAAATTCCTACAGAATTATTTATATATCTGTAAAATGTATTTGTTTATGAAAAGTGGCTATAATCTTTTTAAATTAACATTTGCAAACCTTATAATTTGATATTAATCAACCAATAAAAAATAAAAGAAAAGTGAACAAAATGAATAAACTGAAAAATTTTAGAAAAAAAAACTATTTTTAACATAAACACGAGTAAGTAATTTCGAAAAGATTGTTGAGGAGGTCTTGAATTATTTTGTCTGTTCATTGGGTTTTCTCTCCTCCAATTTTTTTCCTGCAACAGATAAGTATTTAAAAATTGTATATGTAGAACAAAGTGTAGTAAGGCAATTTCGTAAAATTGCCCGGATTACTGGCTGTCTGTACAAAGATTCTTCCTCACAGTTATTTTGAGAGAAAGAGATGTCTACAAAATGATCAACCAGTATTCCTGTATATAAGCAATGTATTGTATATTGTGTAATACTTATCTGTGTATGGATACGTTTCAAATGTACCTGTTGATAAATCATTACAAATTATAAAAAATAAATTACAACAAGATATTACCTTACACAACAAAACAAAATTAAACATTGACACATTTATGGAACTAACCGAACTTTGCTTAAACATTACATATTTTCAATTTGAAGGAGATTTCTATAATCAAGAATTTGGTATGGCCATGGGTTCTTCTTTATCTCCTATAATCAGTAATATATTCATGACATATTTTGTAAAATGTATTAAAATAGTTAAAAATTCCTATCGATCATTGAAAATAATATATACTTACAGGAAAGAGCTCCCCCCATACCAGCCAAGTTGTTAAACCCTTTAAAATAAAAAATTACCATAAATTTAATCCAAAATAGGTGTTCAAAATAATTTTGAGAAACGCATCACCTCTTCACTCAAAATCTTTGACTGTGACCACTCCTGTTATTCTAAATCTAATTTTGAATATTAATTTTAAAATCTACGTAAAATGGACACTTGTTGAAAGTAATATTAACGCACAAGATTGTAGAAAATATAAATAAGAAAATTAAATCGAAGGAATTAACATTTTTAGTTATTACGAATATCCACTACATATTATTTATTTTCTATAAAATTAAAAATAAAATAAACTGGTAAAACAATATACGAAATGCTTACAACTAAAACAACCTAGGTTCAAAAGAAGAAATTTATATTATTTAACTATAGCTGCAGTCTCAGGTAAGTGACTGAATTTGTGGCATAATTTATTCCGTTTAGAGGTTCTTTGTCAGCACGAAGCTGTCCGCCTTCTTGAATTATGAATCCTTACATATAAACAAGTAACCAGTAACCTCGATAACTAGGGTTAACCAGGTGAGTCTAATTTACCCCATTTTAGGGTTCTTCGTCAACATTTAGCTCGACGCCTTTTGGATTATGATTTATTATGCATAAACAAAAATCTAGTGCAAATAGATGACGAAGTTCACTATACACTTGTCCACCACCCTGATGGTAACGCTGTAGACAGACGCCCCTCCGGAATTTGGTTGAATACTTTCCAATTTTGTATGCAACCAATTTTTAAACTTTTGTTCGACCACGACGATGACAAAAAATATTAAAACTGTCACCCGTTGTAGGTATCCTCGCTACTTTAGGAATAGAGCTTAATACGATTCTGACAAGCAAAAACCCGCTCTATCTCTTAGACTAATATAAAGTGTTGGTCTAAAACTTCTAGAAACTTCGAGAGGTCCATTGTATATATCCTCAACTTGCTTACCATCAAGCCAAAGGAGGATACTTGAGTAATTCAGGGAAATAACCTTTATTTTTATTGAACTGATTATATCTAGCGAATCTGCATCGAAAACTAATTCCAAACCACCATTCTTAACTGATATAAATAATGTAATTAGTCGTTTTGACTCGATTTGGGACGATTTTCCAAAAGTTGAAAAATGAATCATCTCACTGTGCTTCATCAACATAGAAATCCAGACAGTAACGTTCCAATTCCGACAAATGTCAATTTTACCAAGACTATATATAGTATAGTAAAATATTTATTTTTTGGTGAACTTTCTTGAATTTTATTTCAAAACTCTGTCATATTAATTTAATGCTATTTATGATGTGGAAATCGTTATTTGGTTATAATCAATAATTAAGTTCAAATAAAACCGTAAAAAAGTTTATTATAACCTTTATACAAATTAATAATAAAATAAGAGGTTCTAAACACTATTTATGGTTAAGCCGATTAAGGTTTGAAGCTCGTTATTTCATTATTAATATATTATTATACAAAACAACTTAATCAAACTAATAAAATTTTTATACAAAATGGTATCATTTATCTAGTAAAATGTACCTAATACAACTGCCATTTAAAATACTTACCAAATTCTTCTTGTAACTTACTGAGAATAGATAAATTATGTTCCATCCTTGTGACAAACACCTTCCAGACTTTAGTTTCAATTTTGGAGTTAATGTATATATCTCCAAGAACAACGGATCTAACGAGCATGAATAAATTTTACATAAAAATTTGTTCACTAAGATTCTTATCGTTTTAACAATTTTTGGTTGTTTATCACATATACTCGTTATTAAAACAGGTAAGTGATTTTTTGAGTTCTTGATGAAATAGTAGATTATAGGTTTATTTAGACAGATAGTTCGTGGATAAATACAAAATTTAAACATTTATATCCAACAAATTTAAGAATCCATAACAATTCTACAAACAATTTGTTTGCCAAGTTGCACTAGTGTAACTATTTTCCATACACAACAAGAAATTATGTACATGCTGAAGTCTCTACTACTCATGGATGAACGTAGAAAATCCAAAAATAACAAAGACAAATACAGAAACCTGCAAAGACAGATAAGGTCGAAAATCAGGATTGCAAAAAACGAATGGCTCAACAAAGAGTGCAGTGAAATAGAACATCTACAACACAAACATGATGATTTTAACCTCCATAAAAAAACTCAGAGAAACCGCTGGGGTGTACAAAAAACGGGGCTTAGGTATAACAACCAACGAGGATAACCAGATAGTTCTCAACGATGACGAAATCCACAAAATATGGGAGGATTATGCAGAAAAACTTTTTTATGACGATAGACCGGATAAAGAACTCACAGTCGAGAGCAATCTCACTGGACCTTCTATTACGAAAGAAGATATTGAAAAGGCTATACAAATTAAGAAAAATAATAAAGCGGCTGAACCAGATGAGATCCTATCAGAAATACTTAAACTTCTAGACGAAAGAGGCATTGCCGTCCTTTTCAAGTTATTTAACCAAATATACGACACTGGTCTCTACCCGGAGCAATGGTTTTCTTCGACTCTCATCCCCATACCAAAAAAGATCAGTGCACGAAAATACGAGGAACACAGACTGATTAGTCTCATGAGTCATTCCCTAAAAATATTCCTGAGAATGATACTCCGGAGACTCTATAAACGGTGTTAGGATGCCATAAGTGACTCACAGGTTGGATTCAGACAGGGGTTAGGCACCAGGGAAGCGCTAGTAGCGAGGCAGGTATTAGTACACAACTGCTACGACCAGAGAAAAAACGTATGTCTATGTTTTATAGACTAGGAAAAAGCTTTCAATAGGGTGCAACACCATAAACTTATGCAGCTTCTCAGGAGACCTGATCTAGACCAGAAAGAGATCAGATGTATCGAAAACTTATACTGGCACCAGTCAGCCCGGGTTAGATTAGCAAACGGCCTAACCAACCAAATCTATATCCGTAGAGGACTAAGGCAGGGGTGTATACTCTCGCCGCTCTTGTTTGATATATACTCAGAGGCCATCTTTCAGGACTCGCTAGAGGAAAAGGAAATTGGAATTATAGTCAATGGAGTCTCGATAAATAACATACGATGCGCTGATGACACAGTCCTGATTGCGGATAACATGGAGGATTTATAACAGTTGGTTGATGTAGTAGGAGAATGTAGTCAAAATATGGGACTTGCCATTAACACAAAAAAGACAAAATGTCACGAGAGAGATGGATGAGTTTTGAAACTCCAGCTTAATGTATAAAGGAAAACTCTTAGAACGAGTAGAAAAATTTAAGTACCTGGGAGTATGGATTCATGAGGAATGTCATCGGACAGAGAAATTAAGTGCAGAATCGAACAAGCCCGGGGCGCATTCCTGAAATTTAAAAAAGTCTTCACCTGTAGCGATGTCGACCTTGATCTTAGAATGAGATTTGTAAAATGCTACGTCTGGTCGGTGCTCCTATACGGTGTCTAGAGTTGGACACTAAAAACAAATTTGAAGCTCTCGAAATATGGTTATACCGTAGAATACTTAAGATACCATGGACGGCCAATATTAATAAAGAACGAGAACTCTTCAACACTATACAAAAAAGAAAGACTCCATACCTAGGTCACATCATGCTTAACCATAAGTACCAGCTTCTCCAGTTAATTATCGAGGGCAAGATCGAGGGCAGAAGAGGATTGGGACGGAAGAAAATGTTTTGGTTGCGGAATGTAAGACAATGTACAGGTATGCGTGATATACAGACGTTGATCCACCCAGCCAGAGATAGGAAAGTCATGGAAAGTGTGGAAGCTAACATCCATTAATGGTTCCGGTTCAGTTGGAAAAGCCCTAAGTGAGAAAATATCCCTCGAATTCAAGTGGTCAAGTCTATTAAAACCCACCCAATGTTGTAACAACATAGAGTAAGTATTGCAATAAAAATAAACATTCGGACACGTTGGATAATCCGTTTTAAACAGCTACATGAAACACAAATAAACGAAATTTGTGGGTACTAGTTTATGTGTTGAGAGTGAACGATAATAGACAGGGGGAGGGTGCTGCTTGGAAGTTTTGAAATCTTATCGCTTCGTGAAAGAGATAAATTCCTGAGTCGGTGGTAAAAACTCCTACAGGAAAGTGATTCTACAGAACTGCAGGAGTGGGCTGTCTCCCCTGGACGTGCAAATCCTGCCATGAGCCATTAAGCTTCCAATAAAATTACTGACTTGCTCCCCCCCCGGACCAAAAAAAAAAAATTTGCCCCTTCCTAAACCATTTTGGTGCTAGGTACCCCCTTGACAGCAGAGATATTATAAGTAGTTGTTAACGTTCGGTACTAAACAAAAAAAAAGTATATTGTATTTAAAGCGAACAAGATAGATGGTATCCTTAAACTCTTTAGACCAAACTTCTAGCGTTGTAAAATTGCAAAGTGTCGCACACTGCCTAGTCTTTCATCTTCCACTCTCAACAATTTAAATATAATAATAATTTTTATTTGGAATTTTTCCATAGACTACAGTTTCATTGTAAAACAATAAACAAAAAACAACGTTCGTGATAATTTTTATGTATGTTTTCGCTACATAGTTAGCGACGCCAAGATATGTAATGAGAACCTCCATTTAGGTAGACATCTAATCTCATTTCATTCAAGATGTCTCCTACCACAAAAGCTTAGAACTTGTGATGATAGTAGCCACAAAACGAGTCTGAGTGAATAACAACTTTATATGAAACACTAAGTACAAATTATTTTTCAGGAAGAATTACTGGTATAAGTACTGGCCTGGACCTGATCGTTATATTTGGTGGTCTTTCTCTAGAATGTATTTGTATATCTTACAGTATTTTTTGTAAACAATGGATGGGATATCTTCAGAATATTCAAGATTTTAATAAATATGGAAAACCTCGGAACTTATCTGTGACTATTAAACGCCTGAACTTCACTGCGGTATTAGTATTTAGCTTTGCTTTTACTGGTAACTTAATTCAAGTGATTGTGACTTTCTCAAAATCAGCAGAATGCCAGGAACACAATGATCAAAAATACCTTGGTTTGGTTTGCAACTCATATTATGGACTCTGGTTGCCTGTGGTTAATTTCAATTATTTTGTGAGATTTATTGTAAATTTAATGCAATTTTTACTCAGTTTAGCAATTATTTTACCAGCAGTTTCTGTATCTCTTCAGGGAATGGAATCCGCAGAACTTCTAATACTACATATAATACATTTTAAGTATTTGTTGGGAACTGAATTAAAACTGGAGAAAAATGGAAATTTGAAAAATAATTTGAAGCGTTTGATAAAGTATCACAATAGAATTCTTATGTAAGTTTTATTTATATTGGTACTAACTGATTGTATTAACGACAATGCAGCCCATCCAAAAAAGTACAGTACACTACTGCTATATATGCGAAAATTACAAAAAATCTCTGCCCGTACTTTTGTTTCATTTCAACCCCTTAATGAGTGGAGTTTTAAAATGGGTAAAAGTATGTTTTGATAGAACTTTTCAAAGCAGCGGAATTTCATTCATTTTATTGGACATTTAACAAAGTTTGTGAGAAAAGAGTCGTTTTAGTAGAAAATTTCACTTTAACGGTATAAAATAGTTGTTTATGAAATGATAACTCGTTTGTTCTATTAATGAATTAGTAAAAATTTTTATTTTTAAATTATATTTTATAAATATTCAATGTGGAATACTAACGGAATGAGTAAATCATATTCAGTATCTTAAGTATCAAACTGTTCAAGCTGTTCAAAATTGTAAAACTACTAATTTTATGAGGAAATTCCGATATTCCAGCAAGACCGAGTTCCTCCACAGTCTGCGTCAATACAGGGTGTTCCATCTCAAACGAGCCACCTTGAATATCTTGGTTCTTTTAGAAACTATGTCAATAAGAAAAAAGGAATTGCAGTGAAAAGTTTTATTACGATGGTATAGTCCGTAAAAAGGGCTTTCAAATGATATAAGACAACACCTATTTGCCCTTTCTTAAATCTCAAGGTCAACACCTATTTTCCCTATCTCACGGTCATTGAATTGGCCTTGGTGCGTTCCCGCAATTTGTTTAGTGTATTGTTTTCAATTTGATTGAATTACTTCATTGATTTTTAAACTTCTGCACCTTTTCTAAAACATTCCGTCGCGCTAATGCTAATTGTAAGTGTATTTTTGCGTGTAAAATATAGACAGTATTCATTCGTGGTTCGGATCCCTAGCTATTAAGACGCTTGGGAGATTCGTGTTTGTTCTCCGAACTTTTCGGTCGCTTTGATTCCGTCTGAAGAGACGACGCTTATTGTTGTTTTTTGCGTTACGATTTCGCGAGTTATTAGCTTCGTTCGTAACGACCGCTAAACCGCTTTCATTTTGTTTCTTTTGTGTTTACAAAAGCGCATCATTTGTTGTTAAACCCGCATTTTTTTGTATGCTCAATCAATGAACATTACGTCGCTATTTTTTGTGTAACGTGTTGTCCAGACGAAGCTCTAAGAAACTGTTCCTGCTATTACGGGGCTAGCCTCAGAAGAAAGAAGAACCAAGAAAACACCAGAGCTTCGACATAAAGGTTAGTGATAACTTTTATTTGGTGATTCGTTTATGTGACGGCACGTGTTTTTTGAATGTTCCGCTAAAGGTCCTTCGTCAATTATATACTTGCATTGAACCAGCATTGAACTAAAACCGCAACATCTAATTCATACATTTTTTTGAATATTCTCTATATTTAATGTTTATCGAATACATTACAGGCCCGTTTATGTTGAATGCGCGCAAGCGCTAATTCACCTCAGAAAAGTTCCCCCTCGAAACAAAAATCGACCGGTTTTTTTTTATTGCAATAGTTTTGAAAATAACCAAGATATTCAAGGTGGCGCGGTTGAGATGGAATACCCCGTATACATAAAATTGAACTTGTCTATTTGATTGTGGGTTTATTCGGGCTTCACGTAAAAACCACTGAACGGATTTTGCTGAAATCTTTTTTTGGGTTGAAGCATATTATTAGACTTATAACCTTGTATACATTTCATCTCACTACATTGACGGAAACGGGAAAAAATTCTACCATGTTGCATTACACATAATTACACTAGTGGTTCCATCGCACGTTCCAAATATTACACACAAACGTAATTGCTTTTGAAATAACCTGCAATATTTCAAAAGAATTTGCATCTATCTAAGGCGTTAGAATTAGAGCATAGTAGAATTACAATGTACCCAAGGGTTTAAAGACAAATATAAGATGGAGAACAACTATAGTTTTAGAGGGTGGTTCAAAATGTTACATCGGGTGCTCCATAAGTAGTTGCATATAGTTAAAAAAAATAGTAGAATAATAGTTAAAAAGGGAAGATGAAAAAAATATATATTGGTAGAGTAGAATTATAGTTATTTAAGATGTAGACAACTTAGAGACGTTTTGTAATATGTGGTATCTCATGAGCAGTTAATATATTTGAGTTATAGGACGTATTATAATTATTAAAATATTAAAATGAGTTGAAATAATGTTAGAAGTAGCTGTATATACAGGCTGGTTGAAATGTAGGGTGAAGTGGAATTATAGTTAACACGGTAGTCAAAGGTCAAAGAAGTATAAAAAAAGTTGTATAGTGTATCCACAAGTAGTTGCTTATAGATGGTTCTAATATAAAGCGGAATATAAACACAGTTATACTACAGGTGGGGAAAAAATAGTATAAAGAAATTGTTGCGTCCGCAATTGCACGTACGTGTGTGAACTTGGTGTGTTGTTAAGTTCTGTGGACGTCTTACGTTCCTATAATGCCAATTAAGGGATTACAGGTAGTTCAAATTAAGAGATAAAATGTCTACACACTAAATAGGTTTATTGAGACTATTGTAGACAAGTTGAGAGTTAAGTTAAATTACAAAAAGAGATTATTAATACAAAACAACAAAGGCAAGATGTGAATTAACGCGACAATGTTATACTTGGTGGAGTCGCACAAGGCCGGAGTAAAATTAGAAGTAGTTGTTGCTCGTCCGACGCTTGGTTTCGATCTCAAATTCATTCAAATAGATTTTTCCCAAAATATAGAAAAATGGGCGTTTCTTTGCTTGTTGGAAATCCACTAAGAATTTACGGAATACTAATAAGAAGGGATAACTGCCAAGGGTGTTTATGGTAGCATAATTACACTGTCCTACTTTTGGCCCGAACCGGCCCATGCTGCGTTTGGGTACTTAGAGATCCTAATAAACTTTGTTGGGTTCAAAGAATGGTTATTGAAGGTAATAAATGCTTAATAGTTAGTTTCAAGAAGGGTTTGAAATATAGCTTTTTTAAGGGTCCTCATAAAGATGAAATACTTAAAGAATAGGTTTATGTCTTGTAACAAAATTAAATACCTGAACAAACAATACAAAGCAATTATAAATGTAGATTTTTTTGGAACAACAATTAGGTGCTTGAAAAATGAGATATTTTCCCATGAATGTTCGCATTGCAATTGCTAAGAAATTCTTTTACGACTTAACAAACACCGCCGGCCTTGAACAGCTCGTTCAAAAAAAGAGAGAAAACAACAATAGATGAAGAGGGTATAACATTGACCGTTTACAAAAAATAGCAAATTACAAGATGATAGCATAATAAAACCTTATACATTTCAAGTTTAAGATATCTTCAGGTCAAAAATGTTAATTCTACTTACTGCAAAATATAGATAGCTAGAAATGTTTCCTACAAATATACATGACATACGTGGATATTGATTATCCCTAAGTTGGCTAAAACACGATTGATCATTTTAAGAAATAATAAACTACAAAAATGCAAAAACAAAACAAAGATAAGGATTATAAAATACAGAGATTAAGAAAAAGTTTAAACCTAGATAAAGTTCATGGTATAAAAGTTTATTTTCACAAAAAGTTCGTTTGCACAAAAGTCCATGTTCACTAAAGTCGATATTCACTAAGAGTCCATGTTCACTAAAACCGATATGCATTAAAAGTCCACGTTGTTTCCTGATGAATCTGATGGTCAGCTGGTTGATGAAAACTCTGCTCGGGTATGTCGCAGAGCCAAATCCGTGGTTACATTCGATATGTCGCCAAGTTGACATAAAATGTTGCTTACTGTTCACAATACATACAATATGGTGTGCTCGTTAAAGAATCACCAGACAGGAAAAGTGCGGAGGTTAAAACTGGATTGTCATTAGGATCAGAAGGAAAAGGAGTTGAATTGCTTTGATTTTGATGTTCTTTTTTAGTGGTTGTTGGAACATACACACACGCTCCATGTGCATATACGCTCGCATCGTAGAATGAGTAATTTCAATTGCAGTGGCATTTATCATTAGAAAACATCGGACATAAAGGGTTGCTTTCAAAAATTTATCTTGACATATGCACAGCTGACAGTAATTGTGTTTATCGAAATGTTTGCAATATTGTACCCACTCGTGGTACAAACTTGGGATGATTGGCTTATCCCAATCAAAATATAGAGTCCATAATTTAAGCATGAAAATTATTGCCATTATCATAACTAATGCTAAAACACTGAGAGGATTAAACAACTGGATAATTGTTGAAAATGTCGTAGGTTTTATGAGCAATTGTGAGTTTTCTAATAATTTCTCATTTCGGTTAGGCATGATTTCTTTGAGAGGCTCTGCTGTGGCGAGAGCATCATCTACATGTGGGTTTTGTTCAATTACATATGCTGGAAACTTTGTTAGTTCATCTTCTGCCAACTGATGTAGACCTGGAGTGTGGTCATACGTGAGATTTCTGTTAGAGACGGGATTCTCTAACACAGTGTATTGAGATTCCTTCAACAATTCCTTCCTTCCTTTTTCTTGAAATGGCAAGGATGCGGAATATCTTCCCTGACTGAGGCGAGTTACGTTTTGGATATGTTGTTCATTAGCGGAATTTGCATTAGGTAAATTTGCCCGTCGTGGAGATTCTTCTATATCTGACAATTTACTTGATGAAGATTGAATTACGGTTGTGAAGTGACACGTCTGACTGCGTACTTGATCAGTGGAGGGAACGCTTCCTGCAATAACCCACCCTAACACAGTTTTCTGTAAAACTAAATCTATGCCTCTCTTCCGTGGTAAATGAATTTGCCCAGCTGAAAATAGGGATAGTGCAATCCCCGTTCCTAGTAGCATATCTACAGGACGCGATTTATGAAAGCTTGGGTCTGCTAATATTACGTTTTTAGGAATCTTTATAAGGCTTCTTTGAATGGAGCCTTGCGGAACACAATTTGAAATTGTAGGTATTACAAGAAACGTGATATCTCTTTGATAACCAGTAACTCTTGACCGTATGGTAACCGTTACTGTAGCTTTGGATGTTGTGGTTAAACCATTTAAACCACCAATTGGGACGGTACATTTTGTCTTCTGTAATCCGAGTCGATTTGCCATTTTTTCTGTCATGAAGTTTGAACTTGCACAAGTATCAAGTAATGTGCGACATTCAATTGATTTTTTGTTGCGATCCAGCGCATTTACTACAGCAGTTACCATTAACGTTCCCATGGTTGCGTTCACTACAAGCGAGATGGCACTGGATGGTGAAGTGGTAGTCTTTCCTGTTGATGCTGTTCCTGCTGAAGTCGATGGTTGGTTGGGACTGCCTTGTTCGGCATTTTCAATACTGGATTGACTACTATGACTTCTATCATGATGTAGCAGCGAATGGTGCTTATTGTTACATTTTCGGCACGTCAACTTTGAGCGACAAATTTGCTGTCTGCGGTTTGCACCCAGGCAGTTAAAACATAAAGATTTCTTCAGAGCAAATTTTCGTCTGTCATCGACTGTATAGGCAATAAACTGTTCACAGCGATAAATTGGATGCGATTTAGAGCAGATTAGACATGAAGAAGGGTGTTTAGTTGCAGAGACTGACGCTGACGGTATCGCTGTAGCGAAAGCTTGAACTGGTTTTTGCGGTCTGTTGAAACCATTCTGATGCGGATTGTTCAGTTTATGTACTCTATTTGACTCTAATTTATAGTTGAAATCAGAACAATTAGAACGTTTCTCTAAAAAGTCAATAAGATGCTTGTATGGTGGCATGGAATTGTGAGTTAATGTCAATTCCCAATGCCACGCTGTGTTTTGATTGATTTTGGATAAAATAAGTTCAATTATAGGAATGTCCCAATGTTAAACGGGAGCACCTAAATTCTGTAACGCTGATAGATGCAAGTGGACAGAAACTTGCTTAATTCTGAAGGAGCATCCCTGGACAATTTCGGATATTCCTTCAACTTATTCCAGTGGTTACGCATGATTTTCCTGGTGTGTTCAAATTTGGTTTTCAATCGTGATATGGCTACTTCATAATTTGACTCGGTAGTAGGTTATCCTTCTATAGAATTAGCTGCATCTCCAGTCAACGATGATTTCAGATAATGAAATTTCCGAATGTTAGGAATATTTTCATCTTCGTGGATTAGGCTGCAAAAAATGTCATAAAATCCTGCCCAATCTTCCGTTTTGCCCCTGAATTTCGGCAGTGCTGCTGCCCACGGTGTGGAATCAGGATTGGAACTTGGGCTCGCGCTTGTCGGTGGCGTCCCTTCTTTCGTGGTTTTAGAGTTGGCTTCATGCAATAGTTCCTTTGCTTGGCCTATTGCGTTGCAGATCTTGCTCTCGATCTCGTCCCGTTCACTGATCTCATTCTCATTCAATTCTTCCAGTTGGTCTTGGATCTCTTCAAACGATGAAATTTTCAGTTCCAGGCGATCGAGTTGGGTTTGGAGTATGTGTATATTCCTGGAGTTTGGGTCCGCAATCCATGTTTCAAGAATTTTCATAAAGTTTGTGATAGCAGCATTTATATTCCCGCGTCTGCGGTGCAAAGTTTTGATCAAAGTGGCAGTGTCATTCATGGTAAATAGGGAAGGTAAATACAAGAGACAAAGGAAGATTGGTGATCAAAAAATAACGAGCTTACCTTTAAGCAACGTGTAGATCTCTGGATATCTGGTAACTTGCTGCGTTACCCAGTCGACAGGTTCCAATTTCCGATGAAATTGGTCAGCTTATTGCACTGCAACACACGGGCACAGATACAGTTCGGATATTTGAATGTTTCTAACTGGCTTTTCTAACAATCGCGAGATTCGGCTGAATTGTTAGACAATGGATACAGTTCACTTTAAGATTAATGCGTTAAGACACTATTACGATTTACACTTCCGATACGACGAATCCGCGACACCAACTTGGTATGTTGTTAAGTTCCGCGAATGCCTTATTGTTTTGTATTAAAGAAAGCACTAAAATCCGGCTCGAAGGACCATATGTTGCGTCCGCAATTGCACTTACGTGTGTGAACTTGGTGTGTTGTTAAGTTCTGCGGACGTCTTACGTTCCTATAATGCCAATTAAGGGATTACAGGTAGTTCAAATTAAGAGATAAAATGTCTACACACTAAATAGGTTTATTGAGACTATTGTAGACAAGTTGAGAGTTAAATTAAATTACAAAAAGAGATTATTAATACAAAACAACAAAGGCAAGATACTTGGTGGAATCGCACAAGGCCGGAGTAAAATTAGAAGTAGTTGTTGCTCGTCCGACGCTTGGTTTCGATCTCAAATTCATTCAAATAGATTTTTCCCAAAATATAGAAAAATGGGCGTTTCTTTGCTTGTTGGAAATCCACTAAGAATTTACGGAATACTAATAAGAAGGGATAACTGCCAAGGGTGTTTATGGTAGCATAATTACACTGTCCTACTTTTGGCCCGAACCGGCCCATGCTGCGTTTGGGTACTTAGAGATCCTAATAAACTTTGTTGGGTTCAAAGAATGGTTAATAGTTAGTTTCAAGAAGGGTTTGAAATATAGCTTTTTTAAGGGTCCTCATAAAGATGAAATGCTTAAAGAATAGGTTTATGTCTTGTAACAAAATTAAATACCTGAACAAACGATTCAAAGCAATTATAAATGTAGATTTTTTTGGAACAACAATTAGGTGCTTGAAAAATGAGATATTTTCCCATGAATGTTCGCATTGCAAAAAATGTCAGAAAGATTGTGTTACATATCGTGAGGAGTTGCATAGCTCATAAGCAGTTTCATACATAGGAGAGCTGACATTTAGGGTGGGCTATTTCATTTTTCAAATAACTGTACATGCTTTACGCCTGTGTAATCGCGAATCACGACATTAAAACGTTTCCTGGTAGATATATTTCGGCGAGAATTGCTATTGAAAGGCCCACGGGAACACATACCTTACCTTCCTTCTTTGTGGGGAGATCTGAAATCAAATAATGATACCAACAATTTACAGATGTTATTTATAACCCCTGAGAACGATATGCTGTTGTGTGTTGGTGACTGGCAGACTCACCATTTAATAAGCTGACTCTTTATAATTGTGAATTAATTACAAACTAAAGTATATGAAAACTTACTTTCTCGGCAAAGGTTAGCTCTAGTTAAACAAAAACAACGTAATGCCATTTTAAAAAGGTCTATTTAAGAAGATGTTTCACAACATAACTCCTCCAATTTGATAAGCACTTCCTCCAATAGTAAAATTAATTGGAAAATATGTTTCCGCGTGAATAAAACTGTACGGAGCCCAGGTGATTATACTCATAATCTTCCTAAACACTGTTTTCGATAATCCATCTTGTATTATATATTACAAAAAGATTTTAAAGTAGTTGGTCTTTTCTGAGAAATGCAATTTGCTTTCGGCATAAACAATGATAATACTTTGACTATTGATTCTAAATATTATCATTTTTCGCTTCAATTTTCCTAGTTGCAATTCGATTTTATATTTGTGTTTTAGCCCGAGAGATCTTAATGAGAAGTTCAAATCCTTGGATTTCCTAGGGGAATTTCCTGTAAAAATTAGATTTTTCAAACAAAAAAAAGTAGATTTTCTGAGTACTGCCATGTTAATAAAACTAAATTAATCAAACATATTTATATCAAAATGAGCAAAAAAATTACATGACGCCTGCTAGGGACATTTCTGGAAAAACAGAATAAAGAAGAAAATTTTCAGCTCAATTTTCCAAGTGAAAATTCATTTATCCCTCTTGCCAATTTATATATATATATATATATATATATATATATATATATATATGTGTGTTTGATTAATTTAGTTGGTAGGACTAAAGGATTAAAATCATTCAAAAATAAATAATTCTTCTTATATGCTTAAATATTGATTTCAACCCTTAGACCCATTACTACCCTCCTGCCTAAACAATTTTAAATCGATGGTAACCTATCATTTTATTAACATGGCAGTACTCAGAATATCGTCGCAGCACCTACCTTTTTTTTTTGTTTTGGAAAATATAATTTGCAGAGGAAAATCCCGTAGGAACCTCTAGGATTTTCCATTAATTGTGAGTATCCCATAGAACCTTTCCGTACTCCAGGTTGAACTTCTAATTCAGATCTCCAGGTTTATTTTTGATTTCTGATTACTAGTGTACAAAATCTATGCCGAATGCGTGAGATATAGCAGTCTTCTCATGGTACGGTTAACTCCTGAATCTATTTTCTGTAATTGAAATTTACCAGAATCTCTCTGGATTCGACTCTGCTTATATTCGCCCCGCTTCGATAGCACTACCAGAAGTTGCTGTGAAGCCAGGATGCATGTCTGTAAATTCAATATTTGTAATTTGATGCCTTCTCAACCAAATTTACTAAGTATTCTTATAAAGATAAATAATAAAAATAATAAATAAAATAAATAAATAAATAAATTTATATACTTATACTAAGACAATATATAATGTTATGCTTGCTCTTTATTGCGATGGCACTAATAATTATTTATATTTATTTATTCCTTTCCATGTTTTGTTTTCATTTTTTCAATTACCATTCGGCTGCCTTAAGTGTACTACTGTAACAGACTGCTTACATTTCAATTAATTCATGCCAATTGTCATCAGTTGAGGTCATTTTGGTTAATTTTACTAAACATATTTTATAAGATACTTGATATCCTCTTAATATTCATTCGATTTTGTACTATAACAGGACATATTACAATTTGCCTATCAACGGAGCTGTTTAATTTGTATATTTATCAGATGGTAAGCAAATTGAATATGTATACGAATGCAAATTTTGCCTATCAAACAGTAGCAGAAAAACAAAAGAACACCAAAAAAATGTTGCCGTATTTATAATTCATAGAAGTTCGGAAAATTTCAGCTTAACTCTTGAACTCAGCAAGATTGTCAATAAAGGGTTTGGTTCGTCAGCATTATTTGGTCCACTTGTGTTAGCCTGTTGTGCAAATTTAATGATCAAGGTAAATATATTAATAAGTTTTATAAATTACATTTTTTAATAACATTTATTAATGTTATAATTTTCTAAACTGTTATGTTCAAATCAAACATTACTATTTTTTTTATATCCTTATTTATTTTTTGTACGTTGGTTATCCATACATATCAATTGGTCATATTTATTTTAATTTTAAATATTCCAGGAATAGTAAAAGAACAACAACAATAACTTCATAACACAAAATTATTAATAACGCGAAAGAAACATTTACACTTCCTAACTTTACTTCAAATATCATTACAGGTATAAAGACAAAGACATGCTTTATTAACTTTGTTACTCACTATTGCCTTCTTTTACTTTTATTTTTAGTTATATATACGTTCTGTCATCATACCTTCAGAATAGTACTTTTGTTCAGTTCATTAATACCCCAGTCATTTAGAAATGTAAATGAACCGAAAAAGCTAAATTTTTTATCTCACTTGGGGGGGGGAGCCTAGAAAAGCTTGATATTCTCTATCAAAAATTTGTTTATTTGACAATAATTCGGCTAACCAACGAGATACGAAAATTTGGTAGAATACTTTTCTGTAGCATTTTTATGCTCTATAATTATGTGTTTTTTGTGTATCATGCATCATTATAGAGATATCGACTAATAAGATAAAAATTTGTTTTTGGTGTTATCTTTTTTCTGGTAATGAATATCGAAAATACTATCTAGATGAAACTTGTAGAGCGTATTCAGACCTACAATCCCGTTTTTTTTGCCGCTCACTCGGTTCTATATACACTTAAAACTTGAAGGTTGTTCAAAGAGTTAATGTTATAAAATATGAATAAATAAAGCAGCAAATTATAGATCACGTACATGGAATTTATTACACAAATATCAAACATTTAGAAAATGAAAACTGTTTTTTGCTATTATCTTTTTTCTAGTGATAAATATCGAAAAAATCGCCGAGATGAAACTTGTAGAGCGTAATCAGACCTACAATTCGTTTTTTTTTTATTTTTTGGAAAAACATTACGACTAATGTATTGGTTTTAATCAGCAGCAAAAGGAAATACGCCTGCAAATCTGTACTCTCAGAAATTTTTCAAACGCGTCAGTTCTTGAGAACAATCTTGTCATTCATGCTGTTAGCGGTTGCGTTATGACATCGGCTTTTTATAACATTGAAAAGTCAAAATTTATTAACTCTCTCGAGAAAAATCCGGAGCTACGATTATCAGTGGAATTATTTAAATAAGGAAAGGTCGATCCGGAGGTCTCAAGTTGAGCGAGAGAGTAACTCCTCATGGCCCTATATGGCAATAATAAGCAGGAAAAATCAATTAATAATTTGACTAAACACGGGCTTGAACCAATCACCAGCAGAGCCGAAACCTGAACTTTGAAACTCAATTCGTGCAAATGTGAAGGAAATGGTGAGGCTTTTTGTGGGTGCAGGAAAGCAGGAATTAGTTGCTCCGTTGTTTTCCTGCATTATAGTAGACAAACAAGCAATAAAGTCGCCAGAGTCATCATTTTCTTTAACGACGACGACGATGAAGATGATCCTTCGAACATATAAACATCATTTTCAACGAAAGAAGATTGTTCGGAGGACGAAGACCTCCCGCCTAAACCATTGAAGCGACAAAAAAATAAAAAAATCCACCCTTCCTTTTCTTGCGTGGACAAAAAATTTTTCGTTCAAAAAATTCGAAATGTGTTTTTGTATACCATATATTTTGTACAGAAAATATTTCTTGAAAAAACTGTTCTCCGTTTTAACGTGTGTATTTGTATTATTGTACTGTAAAACCTTTTATTCGTTTGAGTGTGTGCTTTCTATTTTTGTTTATCACAAAAATTTATTGTAAAACCTTTTATTTGTTATAACGTGGGCATACAATCGAAGTATGAAATATATGGACAAAATACGTAATCCGCCTACCATTTTTTACTGCATAAACAAATTATTTGATTAATAAATTCCGTGTAAGTGATCCATAATTTACTGCTTTATTTATTTAAAAAATATAATATTAGTTCCTTGAACAACCTTCTTTTTTTTTACGTGTAGATACTACCAAGTAGCGGCTAGCTTTACGCTGGGTGCGGCCTCACCGGCCCGCTGGACATCTGCAGATAGCAATTTTTGCTCAAGAAAATACGCTCTACTAGATTAATTTCAGCGATTTTTTCAATATTTATCACCAGAAAAAAGCTAATAACAAAAAACGAATTACACGTTTCAAATTTTTGTATTTTTCAATCGATATCTCGATAACGATGCATGATACGCGAAAAATGTATAACACATAAATTTTAGAACATAAAAAAGTATTCTACCAAATTTTTGTATCTTGGTCGGCAATTTCAAGTTGAGCTCTTCTAGGCACCTCCCACGTCATATCAAAAATTAATCTTTCTCGGTTCATCTGGATTTCTAAGCCGTTTTTTTCGGCGAAATGACTGGACAATAATGATTTTCTCTGGTCTGACATCAAATGATATTTCTTTAAAATTTCACCACCATCGGCAGTTTTACAACAACTGCTCAGTACTGCGTTCAAATAAATCTTCTTTTAATATGAGATTCTATTTCTCAAATGAATTATATTCTCCTATAAATGTATTTTAACTCATCAGCGTAAGAATTATATATTTTTTAACTTCACTTCTTACTCTGAAAATTCTTGTTGTGGCAACTAGGGACGTTGCGCAAAGGCAACATAGGTATCGATGAGATCGTAGTATTATCAAAACACAGATACACAGATATCGACACTTTGTTCTGGTACCAATTTAGGGGAGAAACCCTTTAATTTCCGGAAAATACTAATTGAGCCGGAGGAGCATGCCATGAGGGTTTCGAAATCACGAAGAAGTATCGAATCATAAATGCCGATATCTGTACCTTAGAAGCAAACTATATTGTCACAAAACATAGTTTTGAGAAAAACGATTTCAAAAATATTTATTAAAGATAATTCAAAGTTACTCAGTTATTTTTAAACCTATTGTTTCAATATTTGGCATAAGAGTAGCTTATTTTTTCCATAAATAAGTTTTTTTTTCTTATTGTTTGCCTCTTAGAAAAAAAATGGTTTACCGGACTTAACTTATGTTAAGTCTCTAATTGGGTTAGAATAAATAAAGCCAACCCATGTTAAGTCCAAACAAAGGTATTTATTATTCTTAAAAAAACATTTAACGAAAAAATGTAAAACGGTATTGCCAGTTGCATCTTAAAACGAATCTATTAAACCAAAGAAGTTTATTTTGACTAACCTATCTGTCGTTTGCACAAAACTGATTAAGCACCACAAACTATGTATGTCCGATTTAAAAGCTTATAGCTCTATGTTAATCGAGATCTACGTCTGGTCCATCACAGGCGGGAGATTTGCGTAAAATGAATGGAACTATTGGGGTATCCATTTCAATAGTTTTTTTTTTAATTCTCAAATTGTAATATTACAACAGTCCTGATATCTTTAGAACACGCTGTATAAGTATAAATCCTCTCCACACTATAGATTTTTTCTATTTTTCTATTGTTTAAATTATTCCTGTATACCAATGATTTCACTTCGGCCCATATGTCTAATATTCCATTTATGCAACTGCTCATGGTGTACCCTACATAACAAAATTCATCTTTTTGAACCATATTTTATGTCTATAATTTTTTTTTTCTAACATTTATTTCAACCACCCGGTATATGCAATTGCTTCTACAAAGTTTTTAACCCATGTGTATAATTATACCCCGTCCTATAATTCAAATATACTAACTGCTTATGCTTATATAACAAATATTTGATACACCATGAATAACAATAATTTTAGCCCACCCTTACTTCAAAGACCTTGTCTAAGCCACTATTTATGTTCCAAACTATAAAACTTTTTTAAACTGCCCTGTATAACTGCACTTATACTCCACCTAATATTTCAACCATCCTGTATATTCAACTGCTTCTGGCAATTTTTAAAGCCTTTTGTATAACTGTAATCATTATTCGTCCTATAACGCAAATATCCACTATAACTATAGTTGTGCTCCACTCTCATTTCAACCACCTTGTATATGCAACTACTTATGTGCGACCCAATACAATATTTTAAGAACCACCCTGTACAACTGATTCAATTCCAACTTATATTTCAACCATCATTGCATGCAACTGCTTATGTACCACCTAATATGACATGCAGGCACGCACACACCATCAACCGTATTCCACACAGAAGAGATCGCCTGAATAACAAATTTTCATTTTAATGAGCTAATGGAATATTTTTTGCAATTTCAAGCTACTGTAACTTAACTTCGTCTCTAAAATAAACTGACTTGAAAATCATCAAAATGAAAATCATTACAAACACCCTGTACGACATGTTTTCATAGCATATCTTGACATTTAAACTAGATATTTATGATGAAAATTTGACATTTACCATGATGTATACAGTTTTTGTGCATATATTTTTCCGATTTTCAGAAAAATGGTATGTTTTACGTTATAGAAACATGTACGGAATCAAGTTGGAACATATCTTTATATAATACAATTTATAATATTCAAATTGCAAGAGCAGTTTTACAAAAAACAGTGAAGATTCAATGAAAATTGCTGAAATCTAGTCCTTTATTTACTTTTTTTTCTGATTTTCTGACCTTTCTGAAATGTTCCTTAATATACGGTAGTTTAGATCATCAACACTGCCCAAGCCGTATTTGAATAATCGCTGGTCATATATAAAAAAAGTTGTAGACGAATTGATAACCTCATCCTTTTTGAAAAAATGCATAGTAGGAAATATTTTTGTTTTATTTTTCAGTGAAAACTTACTGGCTCTTACTTTTACTATCAAACCAGGTCAACACAGATTATTTCATTGGGTTTCTAATTGGATTAACCGATTACTATGAGATTTACAATATATTTTTCATTCTGAAACGGAATTTAATACCGTACCCAGAACACCTTTAAAATAACTATATAACTTCACTGTTCTCAGTTATTTGCATTGCCTGGTACATAAACTTAAAATCACTTTAGGTCTACTTAACCATTTGTCCTCATGCACATTTTTTTGACTGATAAGGTGCCGACAAACACAACATAGTCTTTCTTCTATATTACAATCTGTTTCTGCCTCTTTGCTAGCTTGAAATAAGTAGTCAACATCCATTTTTATCTCCACAAGTTAGCTTTATAATCTAGAGCCTTGATTATCTAGTTTCTAAGTTGGACAGACGAGCCAACTCAAATGAACAACTGATGTAGCCTAAATGAATTTTGACGTATGCAGAAAAGCAATAGGTAACCATACGTGCAGATCCCATTCTCAATTGATTTTTATTTCTCCAAACCTAGAACAACTGATTGCTCATTTAACATAAATAGTGTATGTTTCCTTCCTAATAAGAATATTTCATATACTAACATTAACTATATGAATGTTTAAATAATTTCAAAAGTAAATACCTATTTCACTTTAACACTTAGAAAGTGCTTTCACCTTTTTAAAACTGTGGAACTCTTTCTGACCAGGTCACTCTCTCACCTTGATTGATGTATACTGTGCTCCTACTGTTATGATATTTTTGCTACCATGAATATTTTATTTGTTTTTCTTAACTGTTTCCAAATAACTCTGCTCTTTACTTTAGAATGATTTTGATTTTACTGGCAGATATTTTTTTATCACCAATGCTTTCCTGCCTGCTACCAAATAATTCTGCTGCCATGAAATGTTTACTATTTGTTTTCACTTGCCAAACTGGATACTTGACTGGACTGAACATTTTAAACTTTTTAAATCCGCGTATTTGAAAATCCATTTTTACACACAATAATCTACTCCCTAATATTTAATTTCGTATCTAAATAACTGTACTTTTCTTTAAATTTGCATTTTTAACTATTTTGTTCCATATCATCAAGTACCGGCTGGCCTTATTTTGACTTGTCATTTAATTTTATTAAAAATTTTTCATTGTTGGCACAAAACATTACTACCACTGGATTGAGCGTTTTTGTACTTGCTTTGTCCTATGAATTTTATGCTAATCCGATCATTAAATCTGTCAATATTTCGCTCAAAAGTTGTGTTATGACATTTGAATTTAACTTGGTTATTTTTGTGGGAAATAGTCCTTTTTCAATCTTTAATTAATCTGATATAATTTAATAACTGTCTAAAGTTTCTAATTATTGACCAATATCTACTCAAAATATGAAATTACAATAAAATTTTGACTATGAAATTTGTCTGTTGTCTGATGTCTCCAAATGTTACTGTAACATAATAAGTCAATAGAATATTTTTATATCATCATTTGATTTCCTACTCTCTTTTTAATAAATTTAGTTTAAACTGTCACATTTGCTAGTTTTCAAAAAATGCATTTACTGTTTAAATTTTGTTGTGCAAATCATCTACACCATCACCAGTTTACAGTCTAGTTTTATATTTCAATCATTTCTATTCATGTTTTGATCTTTAAATTGCATTTGATGTTTTCATATTATTTTTACATGTCTTAGAATCATTTTACAAAATTCCCATTGTTCTCTAATATTGTTTTTTTTTTGTTTCAATTTATCATTTATTATTTTATATAGTACTCAGAACACAAAAACGAAAATTATATTTCGAGATTTACACTTTATTTTATAAACGACACGTGTTTCGGCATACAATGCCTTTATCAAGTTTCACAAAATACTAAAACTATTATTCTAACTACACCAATATATATACATATTACTTAACTAAACTAATTATACAGAGCCATTAAAAAGATTTAAAAGTGGGGATGGATTAAGATCTAACTGGTTATTTAATAGTCTACCTGAATATTTATACCTGTTAATTTCTAGGGATTCTAATAGATTAATTTTACTGGGGTTATTTTCCAAATATAATATATTTACATTTCTCGATTTCAATATCTTCTCGTATTAGTCTTGTTTCATAATGGGTTGTTTGTGCGATTTGTTTACAACTATTGAAATTGATTTTTGTGGCCTGATTCTTGTTGATGTTGGAACAGGCCGATGTCGTTTGTTTGTCTCTTGTGCATTTGTCCGACATATATTTTGTCACACTTTCCACAAGTTATACTATATACCCCTTGGTTTTCTAGTATGGTTTAGGATTTCTTAGACTTGTTCCTATAGTCTGGTAAGGCTTGTATTCCGTCGCTATGTTATCCCTTAGAAGAATGCGCCCAATTCTATTCGTTGTTCCTTTGACTGCTTTTGGTTTTCGTATAGATATGGAAATAAGCCTGTTGGCAACTCGCTGTATTTCGTGATGGGATTTGTAATTTAGGTATATGTTCGTGTGTGTCGACTTTTTGTATACGGTGTAGTCCAAGTGGCCATTCTGGGTTTTTTTCTTATGAGGACATCAAGGAAAGGAAGCTAATTGTTTTCTTCGAGTTCTTATGTAAATTGAGTTCACCAGAGGAGGTAACCTATTTCGAGGAAAAGGCACTACAGACAGCAAACCTGAAGCCAAAGTTATAGACACGATACACCCCAGGTTCCAGTTTACCTTAGAACTGTAAGAAAACAACCAGCTACCTTTCGTTGAGGTCCTCGTACTCGAACAGATATCGAAATTTTCTTAAATATAAGGAGTTGCCAACACGCCCGTTTCCTGATCTATACCAGTGACAGAAGACAATAACAAAACACACGATTAAAAACTTAACTGCCGCCCTACGACAAAACGGATAAACAAACCACACAATCAAAAAGGAAATAGAGACCTAGAGTCAGAACCAAACGAGGACCTTACTGAAAAAAAAGCAGTCTTACCGTAGATCAAATGAACAACAGAAAGAATTGGCCGCATTCTTCAAAGGCATGACATAGCGACGGCATACAAACCGCACCAGACTATAGGAGCAAGTTTAAGAAACCGGACAAACGAACAGGAGAATTTCAGCCAAAAACATCAGGCCGGAAACACAATTTCTATAGTTGTAAATAGGTCGCGCAAACAACCCATTGCAAAAGAATACTAATATGAGAAACTATTGAAATCCAGAAAAGTGGACAACAACACAAGAGAGAAGACGCCATGCACCCCCCAGTATTTCGAAGAGAGTTATTCAACAATAAATTAGCTACACAAACTACACACTTGTCAACAAGCGACCCACCCGACAATCAGACGCAATAAGACCTCCTACGGAGGCATATAAATATAAAGGACAGGTAGAGTGCCCCTCAGTTCACCGTGACAACGCACAAGAGAATGCCAAATGGGACTTTAACGAAACGTCTGCAAGATTCAAACTTGAATCAAAGTGTTGAAATCTTTGTTTTTTTCTTCTGATTACTAAAATTTTCGAGATATTTAGTTCAATTTTTGAGCATTTATGCCTCTATGAAGTCCTCATAATAAGATCACATGAACACGTTCATGAAAATCTACAGGGTGCTACTTTTTCTGGGATCACGTGATATTTCTGCCGCTACAACTTTTTTCCAGTACGCCCCTGGTAGTTGACAAAAAATATGAATTAATGTCTTTTGAATTTGCAAGTTTTTCTTTATTTCTTGAGCTTTTTTTGTATCAGCCACGGTTTTTGTATGAAAAAAATTGATCAATTTCATGTGTACCGTATAAATAAACATTCCTTCTGTTATTTATTTTTCTAAGCTGTCATATTAATTCCTCTTATTGACAACTCTGACTGTGGTCGCCATCGACAACACTCAGAATTTCTTGAGCATATTTTATTCACGGCCTAAGCCAGTTTTTCAAGGGGGGCCATTATTAATAACCACCTCACTCACATATGGGCGGAGAAAATCCTCATACTATCGTTGAAGCTCACAAACAGGAACGATTCTCTCGATTCTCTCAGAAGTGTGTGGATTGGAATTATTAGAGATCACTTAATTGGCCCGCATTTCCTTCCACCTACATTAAATGGAGATACATATACCCAGTTTCTAAGCGAAGAGCTGCCAGTTACACTTAATTCGATTCTTTTGGGTGTCAAAGCGGGAACTTGGTTGATGCATGGTGGTGATCGTGCCCATTTTAGTATGAGAGCACGTTAGTATTTGATCGAAACATATCCAGATCGCTGGATAGGTCGAGGTTTTGGCCAGCTCGTTCACCTTATTTAACTCGGATAGGGTTTTCAATTTGGTGAAATTTAAAACCATTATCGGTTCTTGCACAGTTATTCAAAATTCTCCTGCAATTTTCAATTGAATATGGTGATCTATTTGTCGACGTCTAGACACCTGTATAATTGCTGAACGTGATCATTTTGAGCACTTAATTTGATCTCTTCGTTTTCATAGTTAGATAAACTTTTTTTAGTGATTTTGAAATAAGATTAATAATAGCATATTGTACACAGAAACAGTGGCAGATACGAAAAAACGCAAAAATTAAAAAATATTGCAAATTGCCAGGAGCGTACTGAAAAAAAGTTGTAGGGACAGAAAGAACACGTGACCCCAGAAAAAGTACCACTCTGTAGATTGTCATGAAAGTTTTTGTGATTTTCATTATGAAGACTTCATAGAGCCATTAATGCTTCACAATTGAACTAGATATCAACAGTTTGTACATCAGTTACGAAACGTTTGCGGACATAGCTTGATAAGAACTTTTTGTCATAAAATAACTCGAGGAAGCATCTTGAAATCATTCTTTATTCATTTATACCCTGTATTTTCACTAATTTAATTTGCAGGGTGATCCATTTGCAACGTGTCTGTACTTTTTATGGCTTGGAATACTTTTTTTGGCATGTCATGAAGGAGAAAGGCTTAGGACTGAAGTAAGTATTACATATATATGACAGTTGGGAACCAATTACTTTTGATAATGTTAACGTTCATAAAATGTGAGGTATACTTCTAAATTAAATACCTTATACCATAAAACCAATAATACTTAAAGGAATCTTAAATCGACAAATTAATTGCTGTAAGGTGTTATGTATACGAAAACAACGATACAGACAGTTGCATAAAAAGGATTTTTTTATATATATCAAGGAAATTGAAATTGTAATTTCGATTTAGTTTGGGTTTACTCCTTGAAGATGACAACTTAGAGTTGTTGAAACGGCGTTGAGTGTTTAAAATAAAGGTTTGGTGTTAGGATGCAAAACTGTGTTTTTATATCTTTATATTATAATCTTGTAAACAATTAATTTAAAAAATGTGAAAAATATGTATTTGTATTCCTAATAATAAACCTTTCATTTGATGTATTGCATGATGCGTTAAAAAATATTTTTTTGTTTTCCGTTTAATTCTATAATTTGGTCCCAATATTAATATTAGGGATTTCTTCGTATTTTTCCTGCAAACAAATTAGGTCTTATAGTTTCGGGAATAAAAGGGGGAATGGTTAATTTTTTAAATGTATGTTTTTAATAATTTTAAAATATGTAAAAAAAATAAAAACTCTATTAGTATTCGTCATAATGAGCCCTTTGATTTTACATATTACTTGATCTGTTAGAAACAATTAAAATTTTTTATTTTCCATTTAATTCTATAATTTGCCCCCCAAAATGCATATAAGGGGTTTATCCTTATTTTTCCAGTAAAGTTCAGGTAAGGCGCTATACCTGTATTTTTTTCACAATTTTACAGATTATGGATAAATTTTTTTATATTTTTGTTAATATCTTTTAATTAATTTATTTTAAAAATATGGAAAACATATATTTGTTTTCGTCATAATGAGCCCTTTCATTTGATATATAACATGATGGGTTGGAAAGTGTGGCGCAAAACCGCTCGAGAGAGATATTTTGTTGGTTAGACAATACACGTCTCTCTCACCTGTCTTGGCAATATTGTGCCGATAGGCTGCTCAGTAAGTATCCGGTGGCGTGAGTTCGTTGTTCAATTGGAGGAAGGACTATGCAAGGGCGCCAGGCCAATGGATACACAAAGTTCACAAGAAAAAAAACGACAAGATTAACCAAGTTTCCTATATGGTTAAGTTGGTAATAGAGAACAAAATTTTAAAACAATCGAGGTATATAAAAAAAACTGTTAGAGTGAAGTTACAAACAAAACAATCTATAAATTCTTGCCTTACAATACCCTCGGTAGGAATGCCTTTCCGTTAGTGGGTCTGCTGTTCAAGGTCCTGATCCTGGAGGTATATGCCAACCAGCAGCTGGGGTTCCAATAACTCAGGGCGGCCAGGAGTTGCCACTGTCCTACCAGAGGACAAGTCGAATCAAGGCGTACTGTCAAAGTTTTGCTCCCTTGATTTGAGGCTAGTGGTTACGTATCTGGGCACTCTTAGCCCCAGTTGATGGCATACATGAAAAAGTTATTGGCCAATTAGAAATAGCCCTTAGAGTATAGATACTGAATTTCCCCCCTGACTAGTATAGGCGTATATATGCTCTATGAAATCGGTTCGGCAAGTGTATGAGGTGAGGCACCATACCTTAGTTACCCTAACTTCTTCACCCTAAATTAACTATTTGATTACTATCAAAATGAATGAAAAAATACTTTAACTAATAAAAGTAAATTTGAAACGCTTCAAATTCTAAGTAAAAATAGATAACGATAAGACTTAAGTCATTATGTAAATTAACAACTGTAGTAAGGCTTTAATAAGACTAAGTAAATTACAACTGCTGGTTATAGTTTCAAACTAGATTTAAATAACAAATCAATTATTAATTACAGATAAAATTTAATGGTAAATCAGATATATAAACAATTATGTTTGAGAGTTAATAATGTGTTTAAAGATAACGATATAAAAAAATTATATTCAAGATCTAATCATGTGCCTTCTAATCCGGCAAACCTGAAATCTGAAATCTGGTCATAAACATTTCCCCAAGTTAAACAATTAAAATAAGAAAACTAGGTGTAGCTAAATGCTTTAGCCCAGAACCTACTTGGCTCTCCACTGCAAACTCAGAGAAAGGAGAAATTAAAAATTTAAGTGTGATTTATTTGTAACAAGCAGACAAGCAACCAATCTGGGCCAATGAATAATGAAAGACCAGCGAGTGACTTAAATATATATATATATATATATATATATATATATATATATATATATATTTACTGGTACATCTGTATATAAATTTAATTCAATAAAATATAAATATATATGAAATACTGAACGAAATGCAAAGAAAAAAAAATTATATAAAAATAGAAATTTTTAAGTCACTCACATGATCATTCCCAGTTGCAGGCCATCCCAGTTGGGAAGCTTCGTCAGCTACTAAATTTAGGCTCACAGGAGATTTTGTCTAGTGGATCAATTTGTCCTTTCCTGCATTTTGTTAGATATCGCCAATCAAACTCTCCAGATTCACCAATACCTTAAAATGCAAAAGAGGCCAGCAATAATTGTTCCCTTTTCCCTTTATTTTTTTATCACAATACGTGTGAAATCTCTAGCAACTAACGATGGCTTACCCACGCCAGCTAGGTTGCAGATGCAAAGCAAAAAAATACAAAAAAATAATGAACCACGCAGTTAAGCAACAAACGATTTATCGTTGCAATAAAACGCGGTATATCGATATTAAGATGAATATGAAACCAGATTCACCCAAGATTTATTTCCAAAATTATTAATAGATACAATAAAGTATGAACTATAACCGACAATAAAAACTATATAAAAAAAATTCATTAGATAGATCAAACTATAACGATAATCTGAATCTGCTTAATTACAATCAAAGATAGGGTAATAAGAAAAACGATAAATTAAGCAAATTCTAGCAGATATTTTTCACGATAAAGATAAAGAATTGTCCCAATAAAAAAATTAAACGAAATTTACTCACGTGTCGTCACTTTGGCAGCCGGAAAAAGAAGAAGCCAAAATCTGCTTCCTTCGACATAAAAAGTCCCATACAGACCTCACTATTCACAATACTTCATGTCATCCAATCCAACACAAACTTGCAGCATATCACTCCATGGTAAACAGATTAGTAACTGTCCCGTTATCTAAACCTAACTTTGACAATGAACTCAATAGGATAAAACTCATTGCTATCAATAATGGTTACAACCCCCAAATCATTAATAACATATCCATAAAATTAAAGAAAAAAGCTATAGAACAAGTATACCCTTCCTCTCCTAACTCTAACTCAAAATTTCACTAATCCATTACATTTATAGGTTCCCCATCTGAAAAAATTTCTTAATTTCTACTAAACAGAAATATTCAAACAGCCTTTAAAACCGACAATAATTTAGCCAAACACATAAAAAATAATAAAGATAAAATTAATAAGTATGAAAACTCTGGAGTCTATAAGTTAAGATGTGGTAGTTGCCCAAAATTTTACATCGGTCACACAGGAAGGTCATTTAAAACAAGATGGTCTGAACATTTAAAAGCCTATGAAAATCAGAAATACAACATATCTATATTTGCCGACCATTTATTAAATGAAAATCATATTCCACAAACTACTTTCGAAATTTTACATCTAGAACAAAAAGTAAAAAATTAACTGTTAGAATCACTTGAGATTATTAAAAATAAAAATTCACCACATTTTTTAAATGACCAAACTGATACAAATATGTCTCCTTTACTTAATCTTATTAATATTTACCTTCACTAATATTATACAGTAAACATATTGTGCTTTCTACCTATATAATCATTATTATCTTACAACACTATATAATATATTCAGATGTTTAGCATTTAGTTTAATATTTAATTCTGACGAAGCCTGTCATCAGAGCATAACAATTGTCAAGAAAATAATAAATTTGTGAAAATTACCACAGTAGTTAGTGTTTTAATATAATCAAAACTTTACATTTGATAGTTTCGGAGATAAGAGGGGGGAATGGGTAAATTTTAGTATATTTTCATTAATATCTCTTTAATTATTATTTTTTTAAATATGACAAAACTATATTTGTTTCCTCAGAGTGGGACCTTTCATTTGATGTATTACATGATGCGTTTGAAAAAAGTTTTATTTTTAAATTTTCATTTAATTCTATAATTTGCCCCTCAAAATTAATATTAATGGTTTCGCCTTATTTTTCCTGTAAAGTTCGGGCAACGTTCTATATTTCCTATTTTTTTTAATATTGGACTCAGCAGTTTCGGAGATCAGGGGAACGGTCTTTTTTTAGTTTTACCCCCCAGAAGTACCCCTAAAATCAAATTTTCTTCTGTTATGATATGTACTCCTGATCGGGTCACCAAACTATACATTGATACCAAATTCAACCTCTTCCGTCTAGTAGTTTAGGACAAAATTGCTGTGATGTGACAGAGGCAGAAATTCAGAGTGATACTATAAGGGTATCCGTATATTGTATATACGGAACCCTAAAAACATTGCGAAAAAAAAATAAAACGGTTGTTTATAAAAAGCATCAACAACGGTAGCCCGAGAATACGATGGATGTAAAAAGGCTAAGGTTGACGTCTTCCAGGAATCGAATACCATCTAGGCTGGGAGATCAGGCGACGGAAAAATTCTTCGAACGAGTGACTCCTATATTATAAGACAGGGATGGTTGGTGCGTTGCAATTTGGTTTGGAAGCAGCGTGCAGCACTCCAGCTGATAGTATTAGCCGTCATGGGCGGATCCAAGGGGGGGGCGATGGCGGCGATCGATTGAACCCCCACAATGTATTGCAATATGTACAGAGTGTTTCTGCCGTCTATAGAACTTATTAAAATAAGCAGAAAGTCCCTATTAATATGTGCGCTAAAACTTACCCTTAAAAGGGTTCAAACAAAACTGTTTTTTTTTCTGTTATTGATAAAACAGTCATAAATAAATAGAAAAAATGTATGAGTCTTACATAACTTTTTACGTTAAATAACATGTGCTACTTCGTTTTTTGACATGCACATCATAAGCGTGCTATTTAGTAGGTTTTTTATTTCCGTTTTTTTTACAATTTTCTCAACAGATTATATGAAATTATATTGAAATTTTATTTTTACGTAAAATTGATCAGTATTGTGCCTATTAAAACTGTATAATTCATTCATAAACCTACTCTCATTGTACTGCAAGACATAATTTACATTTCCTAGTATACGACTCGCAGAACCGCATTCGTCTTGAAAAATTAGTCTCCTTAGGTTCATGAACCATTATGGGTTTGTATAGATGGTACCTATTCTTTCCTAACACTGTCGGTATCGTGCATTTTGACACCCGAAATTCCGTTTCTACAGTTCTTACCAAGGCACTAGGGTTTTGTTGACAGCTTGTAAAATGTATCTGTCGCCATTTTAATTTTCAATATTGTATCGGTTTCTGTAACACATTTGTTCATCTAAGGAAGCTCTGACAGACCTTAAAAAATTCAAAGTGTCAAAGATGTTGTTTTAGAAGTAGAAGCCGAAACAATATTGAAAATGGCAATCGAAACAGAAACAGTTTACAAGCTGTCAGCGAAAACCCTAATGCCTTGATAAGAACTGTTCAACTGGAATTTTGGGGAATGTGTTAAAAAAGAAGAAGTACCATCCATATAAACCCATTAAGTTCGAGGATTTAAGGAAACTGATTTTCCAAGACGAATGCGTTTCTGTGAGTGGTATACTAGTGTAACTGTAATGAATATCTTATTTATGTAAATCATACCTTCTGGTCAGATGAGAGTTGGTTTACGAATTGTAGTTTGTAATGAGGCCAACCAACGCTCATCATTGGGATGTGGGAAACCTTGACAAGATGGCAAAGACATATCTACAGCCTAGATTTGGTACTAAGGTTTGGTATGAGGTCATTGGTACCTTAATCTAATTTACCTGAAACAAAATTTTGGATACCTTTAGAAATAGTATTGACAGAAGTACACTTGCTAAGGTTGTACGAAAAACAGTCATAAATTGTTAAAAATTTCTCAGGGCGAATGGACGCCAATTTGCAATTCTTTAGATTAATAGTTAGTTACGAAGCAGTTAATCACTTAATAAAATTTTACATGACGAGCATGAATTATTACTATTACGTTTATTTAATAATTCTGACTTGTTGAGTAGTCATTATTTTGGTTCATAGTTTATTTAAAATACGTTTAACATATTATTTAATCAGTTTTTTGAGAGAAATAAATCATGGCTTCATTATTTAGGTTCATGATTTATTGAAAATTCAATGCGTTAATACATTACTTTCTTATTCATGTTATTTTGCGGGAAATAAATCATAGTCGACTTAGATAAATTAAGGCCTAACTTTACAAAGTGTGATATTTCGATGATTTTTAAATCTTTTATGCACATCATCAGTTTCCCGATTTGACCTTTGCTGTAGGTACAATATATACATACATACATATATATGTCTAGTCGTGGGATTTCACGGATGGAACAATATGAAGACATATTTATCCGGGAATGAGGTTCAGTTCACCGTAACAACGCATTAAGAATGCCAAGTGAGACCTTGGCGAAACGTCTGCAGGATTCAAACAGGAATCAATATAACGAACAGATGTATTCCTGGATAAATTTTTCTTCATATATATATATATATATATATATATATATATATATATATATATATATATATATATATGGCCAAAATATTACTTTTTTCCCAAACTGTCCGCAGTGGGTCTTCAAAATTTTTTGCGTCAACATATGTTGAGGCACTGTGTAAAATAGAGCTTCCTGGAAGTTTGGGCCTTTAAAATATTTTTTCCATTTATTACGAGCTTTTAAACTGTCAAAAACAGGTACTTCGCAGCTACTTTTGGCTCATATTGATGCGCTTGCCAAGAAGAGGCTATTTTACATTTTTTAGCGGATAAAAAACACAATAAAAGGTTTCTTCATGACTGATTAAAAGAATTTTAAACAAAGACAAATTATTCATAACCTGAGATTCTATATTGTTGTAACTAGTAGCCTGTTTGTTACTAATTCTCGCATTTTTCCAAGATTGTTTAGGATAAATCCAGATAAAAATATCTGATTTTAATTGTCCATCTCATTTTTTCTGTAAACTTTGTAAATTGGTCTTTTATTTTTGTTTAAATCGATTAAAAATCACCGGAGATTCGGTGCTTTAAATTTTAGTTAAATTGCAAAAATTGTATTTTTGGCAATCTTCGCGTGCATTTTTGGACATGTTAGATTTTTTTCACTCATTTTTTTAGATACAGTCTTTGTAAACCCAAATAAGCTCCAAATGGTCCGATATGTATTTTATGTTTTGAAAATAATTCGCACATTAGGAGCTAACATGAGGGCTTATTCTGACTCATTTAGATACTAATATGCACTAACGTTTTTTTTGTGAAGTATAGATTAGTAAAACAGAGTAAAAAAGCTTTAGTTTAGGATGTTGTAGAGGTTTGGAGGACTTTAGGTACCAAAGTTGTGGATTAAACGAAAAATTGAAGTACAAAAACTGTAATAGTCACGTGTTCATGAAAATTATTATATTTCGGTTTTCTTTTTATGTCTAGAATCCATCTAAAACAAATACAATCTTAATCCTCTTTTTATAAACGGAAAATGAAAATGGAGCTTTTTTCTCCAGATATTTTTGGATAGTCTAGTTCATTCTTTGGAAAAATATTAAATTTCTTATGTCACAACCTAATTGTGTGAATATAAGTATATATTATCAAAATCTTTATATAGCACTTTTCACTATATACTTACTATAGAGAGTGTCAATAGAATTTTGTCAAAATAATTTTTTACGATAATCCCGACAAAAGTTTTTTGTTTAGCGGTATCTCATACCGGCGCCTAGTGGAAGTGCTTGAATCCCTCACCGTAGCTGTTGCTAGCTAATGAAAACCAGATGAAAAAATAATAGAAAAAAAACGAATATATTAAAATACTATGTAAATATAAACAATAAACAAAATATGAAAACACAAGAACCAAATGAGAAGATGTTCAAAGTGACTGACGCTCTTTTCCAAACGATGTTAACAATTTTCTAAAGGTTGTAGGGTAAATAACGCCTGATATTAACCCATTAGAATTTTGTGCTGGAGTCATTTAAAATCAGTTCTTTTTTCCCGGCAAAACAATCTGAAGAGATGCATGGAAATGTGTTGGCAAATGAAAATCACGAATTTGTTTATAGACATGCAAACTGTTTAGAAGTGAACTGCAGTCATTTCGAACGCCCTTTTACTTAGTTCTCATGTCTTCATATTTTTTTACTGTTTTTATTTACACTGTATTCTAATATTCTTTAAATATATCGGTAGAAATTTACTAGAAAAATGCCAATACGTTACCGCTAAATTCCCTGAAAAAGAAAAACTCCTCGGAATTCCTAAAAATTTACCGGATGTTTCCTTTAAAATAACACCTCCAGTGAAATAGTGCTTCCGGATTGATTCACAGTTTTGCATCCTATCACGAAACCTTTATTTAAACCACTTTCATCTTCATGAAGTAAACCAGTTTGGGTTACTCCATGATGTAAGTGTTTTAAATAAAGGTTTTGTGTTAGGGTGCAAAACTGTATATTTTACATTTGTAACACACTAAAGGTTTCATAGCATTTCCAGTTAAAGTAAAGCTTAAAATTCGCCACATAGCCCAGATCATTTACGAAAATACATGACAAAATTAACAGTAGAAGAAAACCAACATCAACTTGTTCTAATGATAAACATGACCTATTGACATAAAATTAAACATTTTTTATTGATGTGTTTTTGTTTTATAACAAATGAACCGCGAAAACTCCGTAATAATTTAGTTTTTCACCTTTTGCACAAAATCCACCTATGAAACCTTGTTTGCTACTATGTGCAATGTTGAAGAGAAATGAAAACCTACAAAATGAGCTACTAAAAATTGAACTTCGTTAATTGGTGTCTTAGATAATGGAGTCTTTACCCAAAATAAAAAAATTAACGATTGTATATTTTTTTATTTTATACCCAATTCATGTTGTAAAAATACGTACTGTAGTCTCCGTAGTTTTGCAAAATTTCAGTCAATCTTATGGAAGGCATATCGTTTTGAAACCGGATGACCCTATCATTATGAATAAACCACTGGTGGAAAATAGAAGAGTTAATCTCGAGACCCCTCATCTCACTATTTCAAAATTGAAAGCATAAATACATATACGTATTGAAAACGTTCTAACGAGTCCAAAGTTGCTAAGGGATAGTACCACGTGTAACTATATTGTTATAATAAATAATCTTAATGTAAATTGTAATTTTAAGTAGACACATATTCATGTTTTTGGATAATATGGATTTATGTATTAAATTTAGCAAAACAGAATTCCTAAACTCCATTTAGCTACAAATGATAATGACCGAGCAATCATAATATGCAAAATCCGAAAGCTGTTGCAAGCGATTTTTCCATTTGAAAATGTTTCAATAAAATATAAAAACATATATATATATATATATATATATATATATATATATATATATATCTAAAGAAATTTGCCTTGTCATTAATTAGTATTTATTAATAAAAAATTTCTTAACAGGAATCCGAATTGAACCGCATAAAAATTGCGTTGTTAACTAATTGAAGAATACCATTTTTCCTATTATTAACTCTTATCAACTTGTATCAGAGTTTCATTTTTATAAGATATTTAAATATAAGGTGTATTGGAAGTGTAAACTAAGGAATGGTAGATTCCTTTATATGTTTCTGTTTAAAATTATAATTTGCATTAAGATTATTTATTATAAGGATATAGTTACACAGGTACCATGTACAACCCCTTAGTAATTTTTCGAATGGACTCGTCCAGAAAAATTATAGGAAAAGGCTAAATATTTCAGTACTTATATGTATTTATGCTTTAAATTTTGAAAAAGTGAGTTGAGAGGTCCCGAGATCAACTGTTCTACTTTCCATCGTTAGTTCATTCATAATGATTTTGCAAAAACTACAGCAGGTACAGTATTAATTTTTAGATCATGAATTGAGTATGAGAAGATCTACTCTTTCAGTTAATAAAAAGTTTTAGCAATGAAATTATATGAGCAATTATTTTTTTGGAATTTCGGGTAAAGGTTCCATTATCTAAGAAACCAATTAACGAAATTCAGGGTACAGTATCTCATTCTGGAGGTTTTTCTTTTTTTTTTCTAGTTCGTTTACATTATGCCCCAACCCCCGTCGCTCCAGCTGCCGGCAGGCTACAGGAGTTATTGCCCAAAATGAGATCGAAATCTTGTCTACATTATGCCCAAGTAGACCGGCAAGTAGGCAGGTAAGTATGAAGAGCAGTATATAAACACCATATTTCTCCTAATGTTGCGACCGCTACTCGCACTACTTTATGCTCCCCAAAAGAGCGGTATTTGAACCGCAGTCGAAGGACTGACCCTTTCATCGATCGTTTATAGGAAATTTATATAAATGCTGAAGAAAATTGTTTTCTGGTCTGCAAAGGAACAATTGTAGGTATTTGCTACAAAATTCAACATTTTTCATCAATGGATATATTTATTAAATAATAAAAACCTTCAAATAAGGCCAAAGATTCAGTTAATTGTTTTTTCTGCAAAATCTACTAGTAAAATCATCTTTGGTATAATTAATGGACATTATTGAAGAGAATTAAAAAAATCCACAAAATGAACTACACATAGTTTAATTTCCTCTAATTTTTAAATAAAATACTTTAAACAAAAGGCAAGCAAGGCAATTTTTATACTTTTTTAATATTAATAATGTAGATTTTAACAAACCCAATCTACGCTGGTAGTTGTAGATTCAGTAGTTGGATTAAAAATGTTAAGTTAATTTTAATTTTATGTTTCAAGGTTATAAGATAATTCAAAGATTAAAGCTATAATTAGGTAATATGTGTTATATAATATAAAATTATGACTATTAAGTAAAATATCAAAAACTAGTTTTTAAAATTAACAGATATTTACTTATTTTAAAAATAAACCCCAAAAATAGCAAAATTAAAATATGAATTTTTGGAGTTGTATTTCTTGCGTGGTAAAGCGGTGTAATTGGAAAGTTATAAATATTCAAAAAAATTCTGCTTTTGTTTTTTTTTAATTAAGTGAAAACTCGTGAAATCAGGAAAATAAAGTATGTTAGAGTAAAACATATGCATATGAAGTTGAAGGTAGGTAAATGTAAGGTCTATCGAATGGCAGCATCAAAGTTGAACTGTTTTGTTGCTGTGCAGATTGCAAAAAAACCCTGACTACTGAAACCGGGTGACCGCTTTTGTGTTGCAAAATTATGCAAGTCTCTAAGAATTTTTTAATTTTAAATATTCCTTTTTTTTTGACGTTATTTTCTAGGCTCGTGCGATAGTAAATTTAAGTAATTCACAAGCACGCAGTAACCAGACTCTTCTCCCGTTGTAAACTCAATTATGCAAGATTACACTTATTTTTGTTGTAAATTGAGTTATTGTATACTCTCTTCGAGGTGTCATTCTTTTGTACGCTTGACAATATATATATAATACATATTGTTTCTGGTTAAGGAACCTTCATCAGTTGCGCTTCCCACAATTAAATGTCCTCTCGAACATTTCTTTATGTATTTGATACATTTCGTTAAATCTGAAGACGCGAGATGTAAAGACCGACATCTAGGATTTTCGAGGAAACTAGCACATAGAGGTTCAGGAATCTGGAGCCGTTCCATATAATGATGACATTTTCAGGTTACCTTCACCTGTCAGAGAGATTGAATACTCTCTTCGAGGAAGCGCAACTGATGAAGGTTCCCCAACCAGAAGCAATATATATAATATATATTGTCTTGCTTACAAAAGAATGAGACCTCGAAGCGAGTATTCAATATCTCTGACAGGTGAAGTTAACCTGAAAATGTCATCATGACATTCTAAACTAGGAATTACGGGTAACATCAGTTACATGGAACGGCTCCAGATTCGGAACCGCTATGTGCTAGTTTCCCCGAAAATTCTAGATGTCGGTCTTTACATCTCGCGTCTTCAAATTATTGCAAAAACTATGCTTTTTGCAATGTGCAAAGCAACAAAAGGTAATGTGTCGTTTCTATTCCATAGATTTTTCTATTACCTAGAATTTTTGTATTCAGATATTGCCATTACAACTTATTGCTCAAGGGAAAATATTAATTTTTAAGATTTTATCAATTTCTACTTATTACAAAAACAAAACCTGATTTTTTAAATATTTTTCCATATACATCGTTTTAACACGCAAGAGAAACAAAATTTATAGTTTTTCTTGTCACGGAAAAGATTATCATTATACTACTTAGGTTATAAGCAGGAAGGTACTACATTATTACTATATTACCCGACTTGACCATACATTTTATGGCAGCACACTCATTCGAAAGCACGCATAACGTGCCTTTAGGGGAAAATTCACTAACCCCAGATATCCTAGATATCAAAAAGGTTTAGCTCTGTGGGAGCCTTGCCAGGTTATCAGGCCCGTGATTGGAGTCGTGGCAGCTTCCCGTGAATTTTCTGACCGTCCGGGCTGTTCCTAACAGAACGGCTTTTTGCATTAGTTGGTAAAGATGTTCGTCCAGACCGAGGTATTTTAAATAATTTAGTAGAAGTTTTGAGACTACTCCTACAGTACAGTTCGTGTGTTGTTCATGTCCCACTGTGTCTTTATTTGAAATTCCAAATAACTGTATTTGGCTATTTTTTCAGCCTGCTTAATATTTATGTTATTGTTGTTAGGGATTGCAATGTCAATTAAGGTTGTTTTCCTAGAGATTTTATCTACTAAAACTTTATCTGGTCTATTGTGAGCAACAGTGCGGTCGGTCAGTATCGTGCGGTCCCAGTACAGCTTGTAGTTGTTATTTTCTAAAATAGATTCTGGTTTGTATATATAGTAGGGTGTTCTTACCGACGGTGATAGCTCAAGTTTCAGCGCTAGTTCCTGGTGCAGTATTTTTGCCACAGCATGGTGTCGTTCTTTGTATTCAGTTGCAGCGAACGCTTGGCAACATCCTGTAATATGCTGGATAGATTCAGATGTTTGGCAATCATATTTGCATCTGTCGTTGTTGATACAGGGGTCTGTGACGATGTACTTTAGATAGTTCTTAGTTGGAATTACTTGATCTTGGATTGCCAATATAAAGTCTTCCGTTTCAGGAAACATATGACCAGAGATCAACCAGTAGTTCGACGCTGAACTGTCCACATAATCTTGGTTGACGTCATTTATATGTCTTCCATGAAGGGGCTTCTCTTTCTATTTGAGCAGCTTCTGATCAGTTGTCAGGTGGTATACTTGAACTTGCTGTTCTGTCAGTCGCAGAGGTGTTGAATCATCAACCTGACATATGAGTCTGTGTAGACCAGAAAATTCTGCGAGTTTCTGGAAATGATTACGCAAATTAGAAATTTATTGATCACGTAACTTGCCTACATCTGCCAATCTTCTTCCTCCTTCAGACCGGGGCAATGTTGTAAGTTCGACACAGCTCTTTGGATGGTGATTTTGATCTTTTGTTAGTAGTACTGGTAAGTTTGGTCTTGAGCAGTCATCTTCTGCTTCTATAAAACTCTGTTGTTAAGTTCTTTTTCATGGTGGTGTGATCATTTCGTTGAGCCTGTTTTATTCCAAGGTATTTGTAAGTATGGCTTTCCTCCATGGATTCAATTGAGGTGCCATCTCCCATTTCATAGGGTCCCTGCTGTATTTTGACTTTAACTATATTAATAATTCGGCATTTCTCTAGGCCAAATTGCATATGGCCTATATATTATTACTGTAATGATTATTTTTTTCTCACAAAATGTTGTGTAAAATTTAACATATAATATAACAATGTATCGGTCTTTTACTGCCTTTTCGATATTGTAAGAAAAAGTACAGCTGCATATTAAAAAAAAATAATTTGGTCAAGTGCGAGTTGGACTCGCATACTAAGGGTTCCGTACCACCTTCAAGATTCTAATAATCCAGTTTCAGACAAGCAGGGAATGAGTGCATTTTCTTATATTTAGCCGTAAAAACCGCTTTTTTATAAAAAATATACACTTTGATTTTCCACACATAGACTTTTTATTTTATCTGCTTCAGGATTAGCTTGATTTTTATTAGAATACATATGTATTTAATTTTCTAATATAGCCCCCAAAAATTAAGATTACATTTTTATTTTACTAATAAACTTTGAGAGAAGCTTTTTATAATCTACTGTCTGAGTTTTGAGGCTCTGTAGATTGGAAGATAAAGGGCAAAATGTTTACTATTATGTTACATTTAAACATTTATGTTATATCATTATTAAAATATATGCGTGACAGTTACTTTCAGTGACCGATGTCATTTGGTGTAGCAAATGGTATAGTTCTGATGTCAGTATAGTCAAAAATTTACAACTCATCATGCTAAGGTCACAGAAGCCAACACAGTTAAAATTACTGCCACTAGGAATTATCAGCTATTCTCTCTTCGCCGCGGTAGGTATTGGTAATTGGGGAATATTAAATTTCAAAATAAATTTTCAGTTGCTTCACTTTGATTTGAATGTAACATATATATTTTGTGTAATAATTTGTAAAAGGCGTTGTTAACATATTAATCGAAAAATATATGAAACATTCAGTTTTATATTTTAAATTCCATTATAAATGTTGTATTCCTATGATTTAACCAAAATAGTTACTATTGTAGGCGCCGGTTTCATGAGCTGTTTGTGATAGTAAAATATTAACCAATTTTATCTATGATGTCGGACTGAAAATATGAAAAGAATATTAACTGGTGCTACTCGCAATAAGAAAAAAATTTGCGACTATTGTGAAGTAAAGTTCGTGCAGACATAGGACTAATTAATCTCAAACATAAGATGTACATAGATCGTGAATCCGCAACAAATAACTAGTTACATGATAATGAGAAGCTTATTCTAGAACCATAAGCCGTTCGGTCTTAAAAAACCGTTGGAAAACATTTTTATTAACATCAGTATTTTACTAGATATCTACTTTACTTTTTCATATTATCGGAGTTCACATCTAAACACATTCTCTCTCTCTTCTTCCAGCATCTTTAGCTTCTTTACATAGAAGTCTGGGAATTGAACCAGTTGATAACGCAAGTCACTATTCGTTTCATTGTCGATTTGAAATCGCTGTCCACCCAGGCACATTTTCAAACGCAATAAGAGGAAATAGTCGCTTTGTACTATGACATACTACAGTTTTAAACGATTGTTGAGGAGGTCTTGAATTATTTTGCCTGTTCATTGGGTTTGCTCTCCTTTTTCCTGCAACAGATAAGTATTTGAAAAATTATGTATGAAGAACAAAGTGTAGTAAGTCAATTTCGTAAAATTGCCCGGATTACTGGCTGTGAAAAAATTCTCGCAGGGCAAGCCAACATATACCGTTTTTGGAAGGCTCTAGGAGAACTGACGACTGTGAGGGGTTGGATGTGCTGAATTGGAGGGTGGTGAGGAGTATATGGTAAACTTCAGTGGCAGCGACATCCTTGTATGCTGTCGCAATATACGAAGCCCAGATCCGATAACCGCGGACTGTTACTTCCACCGGACGTCCCGTTGTCGAAATGGAAAGTCCTGCAATTATCGCCATACCATGAAGGATTCAGAGACATACCGGAACGAAATGGTCTTAAGGAGGTGGCATTGTGACGGGAATTCATCCGATATTCCGTGGAATCGGTATTCATCCGATATTTCATAGAACCCGAAATGTTGGTCTGTCGACTCGAGCCCGGCGGCTGGCGCCAACGGTAATTCATGGAATTTCATCGACTCGTCGAGAATACATGAAAGAAATTTTCCGTCGGCTCTTTGGCCTTCTGGAAAATTAGAGAAAAATACGAAAAGCTGGCGAAAGGATTCATTCAGTATTCGATTGCCTTATAGTAAGGACCATGTGGTCAAGATAAATAGTTATGTGAATATAAATTAAGATAGTTGAAATAAATTATAGTGAGTTGGACCATTTTTTAAATAAATCCAAGAAGTGAGCGGAACCCGAGCGTGAAAATAAAAACATTACAATATAAAAATCACATGATAAATTTCCTAGGTTTCCACCATCAGCAGCACCATAGAAAAAATAAAACAACAATCATCTGCGCACTCTTACGGCCCGCCTCGCTGCGAGGTACAAGTAAATAATAGTAGTTATTCGTGGTTACATATATATTGGATTGAATGTAATAGTTTAATTGACATAGCATTAGGTGCCTGTTCCTTAGGAAACTAAGTTATATAAAAAAGATTGATATTACAGTTTATAAGCTAAAATTGGAGAACCGTGTAGCACTCGTGTCGATACCTACTTAATCTTTAGTATTCGTAATGTTGCACGAAGATAGTTACAAGGGGTCGTCTAACAATGATATATACATAAAGACATTATAATTCATGTTAAAAGCTAATACTCACTTGTTTCTTTCTTTTTAGTTGCCACAACGTAGGTGTGTATTGTTCTGTTTTGTAGTGTGTTTTTGTTGTTTTCAGTAGTCGAGTTTTAGTTTTTCAACTCATGATTTATTTTATTATAAATATCGGATTAAGTCAGTCCATGGCGGCGTGGCTAGTTTTCCCAGCTGGGAGTAAAGAAATTTGATTTCAGCATTCACGTACTATTTTATTAAGAGAGCTGCATTCGAGAATTACCTAACGACAATTGTCTGTACGTAATGAAAAAATTTCTCAAAAAATACAAAAAAATGTACAACTGCAGCCTAGATGGAAAAACTAATACGACTGTCGATGTCATTTGCAATCAAAGAAAATGCAGTGTTCACTATGCAGATTTTTTTAACAGAATTTCAACAGGTAGCCATCATTGTACCTTAAGAATCAAAGAAACAATATAGTCCAACAAATAAACTGCACTGTATAGACTTTCACTCCAAACATATCTGAATTAAAAGAACAAATAAAGAAACCACTAAATCTTAATCATAACATGACAATAGATAAAATCTCTGAGCAGAAAACAGCTCATTGTTTATTCTGCATCGTTCTTCTTTCTGGGATCAGATTTAAGGTTTTGTTATATTTTCATTTCCTTTACATAAGTATACTTTTAAATAATATAACATTTTTGTTTCAGATATTAAGAGCATCATTTTCATATTTTACGATTATACGAAAAACAACATAAAGAACTTACGTTATTATTTGATGTTATTTAATACAATATTGTGTGCACTAACAAATCACTGTGTATGAGGAAGTTGAATAAAAATACATATAAAAACGTTTTGGCCCAGTTTTCTTTAAAACCACATATCTGATGAAGTCAACCTGAATCACTCCGCAATCAAAGTTGAACAAATAAATAAAATTAGATGTTCTATATGTCCGCCATTGTTGGTCAGAGAATGGTAAAGTAGCATCTCGAATTCCTCCTGCACTTTTTGAAGCGTCTCTGGTGTAATCCGCATACACCCCCCACTATCTTACGTCTAAGTTCAGGAATTTCACGAGGTTGAGTTTTGTAATTTCTAGATTTTTCCATAAAAAAAGTCAAGAGTCGTTAGGTCGGGTGATCTTGCTGGTCATTCTCTAGCGTCCCTTCTTCCAATCTATTTAACTGGAAATGTCTCATTAAGCCAATTTCGTACAGGCAAGACATAATGTGGAGGGGTGCTCCGTCCTGTTGAAAAAATAGATTTTCTCGGTCTAGCAACAATAAGTTCCATCTTGATCTATTTGGTTTTTGTTAAGATTCGGTTATAAGGGGATTTATCACATTTTCTAATAAGTCCAAATACAAATATGTTTATTGACAAATCCATTTACAAAAACAATACCTTCGTCAGAAAAACAAATATTTAAAAAAAAATTGGGTCTGCATTTGCCCTTTGAGTTATCAATTCCTATAATTCTAACCCTGTCTCATAATGATCCCCAGCAAGCTGTTGCAAAAGCTGTATTTTTAACTGACTTCCAAAAAGGAGGAGGCTATCAATTCGTATGCAACTTTTTTACGTATGTCCTGTGATTATTCAAAAACGGCTTGCACAATTTTGATGATCTAAACTGCATTATATTAAGGAACATTACAGAAAAGTCCCATATAATTTTCTATAACATGAGATTTACGGTTTTCTACAAAATCAAAAAAAAGTAAAAAAAGGGACTAGATTTCAGCGATTTTCAATGAATGTTCACTGTTTTCTCTAAAAGTGCTTACGAAATTTGAATATTATAAAGTGTATTATACAAAGATATGTTTCAGCTTGATTCCGTACATTTTTCTATAAAAAATTCATTTGGATGTTCTTAATACTAAACTCTTAGATATCCACCTACAGGTAAGCAATATACTCCACCCGATTGTATGGGATAAATTCGATGAGATTTAGAGATTTAGGGCCGAAACGAATTCAGAGTTGACAACAATGGAACAACAGGCAAAATTTAACAAATTGAAGCTCCAACAGAACCCCAAAAACGATTTTTTTTTTGAAAATAACGCTAACAGTCTAAATAAAACCGTTTATAACTTATCTTCGGTTCAATTGAACTCTACCTCGATTGGCGTGTTGCCTAAGGGATTCAATTACGCTATTGCTCCCTCTCACATACCAATAGAGAGCATTATATGTGGCGTGGAAACAGCAGTTTTAAAATTACATGAGAACACCGCCGAAATAATTCGAGAAGATGTGTCACATGTTCTAAGAAAGTCTAAACCTCCCAAAACGAACCTATCTATAGAAGAAAATGAGGCCTTGGAACAACTTCGCCTCAACAAAGACATTGTCATTCTACCTGCTGATAAAGGAAACGCGACTGTTATTTTAGATACAACGGATTATTCAAAATACAAACATTGCTAAAAGATCCAGCATATAAACAAATTACTACTAACCCAACAACTTGTATGGAGAAAACAACCAAGGCTAAAATCCAAGCAAGTAGGATGGACAAAAATCTCCAACTGCAACTCATTCCACTTGAAAAGTCATCGAGATGTCCGAAATTCTATGGGTTGCCAAAAGTACATAAAGAAGGTGCACCTTTTAGGCCAATAGTAATGTAATTGGATCCCCAACACAACAGCTAGCCAAATACCTGGCCCAACAACTTCAACCGTTTGCAGAGGGGGCAGACTCATACGTGAAAAATTCGAAACATTTCATCGAAATACCTAAAAAACGGTCTTACAACCAGTGTATTTTCTTGTAAGTTTTGTCGTAGGGTCCCTTTTCACCAACATCCCTATCGACGAAGCATTGGATATCATAATAGAAAAATACAAACCACGCCAACACCTTGTAAACTTAACAAGGCACTGTCTAATGAACACGTATTTTGTTTACGAGAACCAACGATATAAACAAGTGGAAGGAGCTCCAATGGGATCACCACTCTCACCAGTAATAGCGAACATTTTTATGGAGAACTTTGAGGATTTGGCACTAAGAACAGCAACTCTTAAACCCAGTTTATGGTTGCGATATTTGGATGATACGTTTGTGATTTGGTCTCATGGGAGGGACACCTCAACACATTTTTAGGCCACCTTAATGGCATCCATCACAAAATGAAATTTACCATGAAGGTTGAAGCCAACAGTCCCCTGCCATTTTTGATGTTCCGATAAATAGGAAGGAAGATGAAACCCTTGGCCATGCAGTATATAGGAAAGCAACTCACCCAACAGATACCTTCATGCTAATTCTCATCACCACCCAGCCCAACTACAAGCCGTCGTCAAGACTTTAGTAACCAGATCACAAAAGACTAGCTGACCAGGATAACATCAAACAGACAAAAACAGACAGACCGAAATATACAAAGAGCCCTAAAGTCAAAACCGAGACAAACAGACGAGGAGCATGAGACACCAATAACCAAGGCTTATTTACCGTATGTCAAGGGAACCACGGACAGTATTGCAAGAATTCTACGGAGACACAATATCGATACTATTTTCAATACAGACAGAAAAATAAGCACGGTGTTGAGGACTCCGAAGACGAGGATCCCTTTAGAACAACAGGGAGTGCATGAGATTCCATGTGCAGACTGTTATAAAACCTAAGTGGGGCAAACTAACAGAAGAATTCAAGCTAGACATGATGAACACCAGAACGCCATAAAAAAGCAGGAAAAAACAACATCCATTGCGGAACACGCCACCACGATGTCACACCGAATAGACTTTGAGAACACCAGAGTACTGGCAAATATAGAACACCCGAAATCAAGAGAGGCAACTTAAATAGTGAAGAGGTTTAACAGTCTAGACGCACGCAATGAAATCCAGAACTTATCGAAATGTTGGAAAATGCTATTAAACACAGTACCGGCCCGGACCAGTCCTATAACATCTCAACCGGAAATAACCAATCAGCAAGCGGGAGGCGTGGCCACTGAGCGCCACGGGCCAAACACCCGCAGCCGTTCTACATAACAGCGCGAGCGCTCCTGAAAATCTTTGTATTCGAGTAACTTGAAGTGAAAGCAGAAGGCTACGAGAATTATGCGAACCGACCTGAAGAGGGCAGATGTGACTCTACCGAAACGTCTTCATTTTATTATCGATATTGATATAAATAATATTTATTTTATTAATAATTTTGTATCTTTGAGTTAGTATATAGATATCAATTACCCCATGTTGGAATTGACAATTATTATTGTATTTATTTATAATTGCTTAATTAATTTATTTAGAATATGATCTTTACCTTCTCGTTAGTTGGGCGCCAATTATAATGATAGAAATTATTATTTTATTTTGTGTCTATTGTGAAATTAATTAACTTTTAAAAATGAAATAGATCAACTTTTAATTATTTATTTTATTTTAAAATTCAAGTTAGACTTTAATGGTCTATTTCAAATTACAAAACTTAAAGCATCAAACTAATGAAATAAATCAAACATTATTCCTTTTTCAAACAACTATTTAAATGCAAATTTTAATCTTATTAAAGCTAATTTTCAGAAATGTGGAGTTTTCAATCAAAAGTTACCCATATTACTTATTATTATATACACCTAATTACTAAAATCGTGAAATATCAACAATAAACATTATCAATTAATAAACATATGTACAAATTCAAATTTAAACACATTAATCATTGCTTTGTTTTCAAATTCAGTTTCTTTTTAAATATCTTGTATCACTTTGTTTAAGTGTCCGGCTGAACTCTCTTTTCATTGGGCGTGTTCTGTTACTCCTCGGCTCTGCTACTGTATTTTTTGTAAAGATCATTTGTAGTGTGATCTTTTTTTCTGCTACTCTTCATTGTCGAATATCTGTAGTCGTTCTCTGCTCCATATTCATCTTTTTGACTGATGAAGTTTTTATTTTTAATATACACTTGCAATATTTACTTGTCATTATTTTATTATATTTTGAACTCCCCTTGTAGATTTCCGAATGGGATATTCGTTGCACAATCGTTCACTCGTTCGTGTTTTAAATGTGTTTTAAATGTGACTTTCGTTTTTCAAATGGCTACCGATCACAACAAGTTGCTCATTTTTGTTTAAATGAACGGTTTACTTGATTAATTAAACAAAACTGGATCCATGTCATAGAAAAATGAACTGTATAGAAGGGAAACTCACGTGTTTCGATTTGGAACACAGTTTTCAGCGCACCGTACGGATGCAGGGAAAAGTTTTAGCTGCAATCAACGCCCTCTATTAGTCAATAGTTGAACTAATCTTCTCAAACTTACATGCTTGTTTTTTAGTAATGGTAGGGACATTTTCTAAAAATAATGTTAATGAGAACAAATTATGTTTTATAAATTTAACAAAAACGGACAAAATTTGAAAAAAAAGTTGAATGTAATGGCACAAGTTGTTGATTACAGGTTTTTAAGGATAACATGTTCTCGTCAACAATGATTTTATGAAATTGTTCCTATCTTTACTAAAAAACAAGATATCAGCTGTAAAGAAACATCCAGAACACCTTGTACATATATAGCCCCAAAAAACTTAAGTAAGCATACTTTCAGCATGAGATTAGCATAATTTTTGCTATTAAATATATGTATGCACACTTTCAATAAAACAATTAAAACATATCGAAATAATAAGTGTATTAACAAAAATAAATACAGAAATTTATAAAATATTTTAGATAAAAACATGTTCATTACCTAGATATACAAAACAGAACACAATTAATATATGAGTGTTATCTACACAACACAGCACTGTTGTTTGTTAAAAAAAACAATTAGTAATACTGAATCCATATTCACATAGTTAAGTGTGAAATTTACACTTATAAAACATTGTAAATTCATTTTATATTTTAGATCATGAAATATAAATAAAATTTTTTCCTAAAGTACAGTTTGTAAAAAAACATTTAAAGATTTGAAAATTGCTTAACAGTTTTTAAACTTTTGTATTGACTGAAATTTTCCATATGCATAGACTTTTATAGGATCAACTATATTTGGTTTTAAAGCTAAATATTTAGAAAATTTGGTGTCTCTTCCCTTGACAATATTATTTACACTTCTACACCACCAAAACAAACTACATTTAACTAGGAGTTGGCATAGCTTATTACCCAGATTGTGTTGTTGCAAAAAATTCAAAGGATTAAATAAATAATTGTGTTGTAACACTTGTTCCAACACTTGAGAAATGTTCTGCTCTCAACACAATCTTGGAATTAAGAAATATGAGGAGGATAAACAATGTGTTATTACAAAACTTAAATATGTATTTGGTACTTGCCAATGTCCTCTTGGATACTTCCTAGCATCAATGAATTCACAATCTTCTGATTCTAAATTAGAGTTTACAATTTGTAAACAATCATTACAATTATGATAGTGTACCCACTCATATAAACAATTGTACATCTAGCAATTTTAGTACTCTGTCCTAACAAGTTGGAAGGTAATGGGGCTGATATTGAAGTTTTACAAGTAGTTCTGATAGTTGGACCATACTGCCCAGTTAAAAAACGTTTTAAATTGTCTAAACTTTCTTTACAAACATCTAATTTGTAATTATAACTGGGGGAATGTTTAGCCATAAAATTGTTCCTGTTGCTTGAACAAATAATTTGTCTTTATCCTTGGTGTTTAAGTACTTCTTGGGAAATAACACCACAAGTTACAAATAATTGCTATATATTCCAAACGTTTTGGGGTCTAGGTCAGACCCTGTTGTCCTTGGTGTCTGAAAAAATACATATTAAAAATACAATGTTCCAAATGTAGTTAATGCTAACATACCCCAATCAAACTTTCTTTTCCGCAATGCTAACATTTCTGTAAAATATTGAACTCAATTTGTTTACTTCATTTTTGATAACATGGACATTTGTGGGTTTACAATAGTCCAAATGAAGACAGAATCATAGTTACTAGCTGTCGCCCAGTGGTCGAAATTCGACCAATTGTGTCAATATCTCTGGCAGGTTAAGTAACATGAAAATGCATCGTGACATTCTATCCTAGGACTTTAGGGAGAACAGCAATTACACAGAACGGATCCAGATTCGGAACCTCTGTGTGATAGTTTTCTCGAAAATCCTAGATGTCGGTCTTACATTTCGCTTCTACAAATAAGTAACAAAATTCAAGGTTTTTTCAGATATAATTCATAGAACTTTATTTGTGTTCAAATTCGTAATTCTTAATTTAATATGACAACAATTCAACCGCTAATGGGCTACCCTACATATTAATTTTTTTCTAACCCCCCTGTATAGCTATAATTGCCACTCAATTCTCTAACATTTATTAAAATCCTCATTATAATATTTCTCTCTCATTATATATTTCCACCACCCTGTACATGCAACTACTCATGAACCACGCATAATATTTTTTAACATTTTTGAACCACCGGGTAAACCATTCTGTATATGCCACTGCCTATGACCCACCATATTTACTCTTTTTGTTTATGCAATTTTTAATTATCTTCTGTAACTACAATTCTACTCCGACCTATATTTCAATCATTATATATATGGAACTCTTCGTGGTCTACTCTATAAATCATTTCCTTTTCTAACATTTTTTATCACCATCCTGTATATCTATAATTTCTCTCACCCTATATTTCATCTTAGCTATATATACAACTGCTTATGGTTTACGAAATGTTGCATTTCCATTTCCGCCACCCTGTATATGCATCTATGTATAACATTTTTTGCACCACCCTGTATAATTGTAATTCTAGTGCACCTTCTATTCCAAGAACCCTGTAAATGCAACCCCTAATGGGCTTCCCTATATAATTATTTTATTAGTTATAATTGCACTCTACTCTATATTTTAAACACCCTATATATGCAACTGCTTATGTGCCACCCACGAAAAAAATGATTTCTAAAATATCTGGAATCGCCCTGTATAATTATAATATACAACGATTACTTTACCCACTAAACAATAACAATGCTGCATGCCACTTCCAGAAGTACATGCTCTAAGTATATAAGAGCATTGGTCTGTCTATATATATGGCATATATGGCATTGACATTATTGACGTAAATAATGAATTTTTATTATATTTTATTTAATCAATGAACCAATATTATAAATTAAGATTAGCATTCTGCACTGAAGGTCGTCAGTAGCTACTAAACAAAACAAAAATGAAGAAAATCGGTTGAGAAACAGAGGAGAAAATGATACCTAATCGTTTTGTCTTTGCCTATTTATATATAGATAAGTCTTCAATGAAAATCAATTTTACTATTTTTTTGAACCACTTGAAGTTCTTTAGTAAATTACTTCAATGCCGCTACTCCATGGGGCATATGAAACAAATGATCAATTATCTGGTATAAATAAAGGAAAGCACTGGATGATAAACCTGTTTTAGTATTTATCTTAATATACTTAATCTACGCCAGTATTAGTAATGTTTTTACACTATCATTTCCGTTAAACTGTTCGATTCAAACCTTCAAAAAATATCTTAAATTTGTTTTCTTTGTTTTTGAATAAGTTCCCGATTTCAGTATTCATTACTCAATAGTCAAATAATTTTGAAAACAACACTGCTTTCAACTTTGTGACAACAAACGCCATATTTTTAAGGTTAATAAATTAATAATAATAATAAAGCTTTTTTAGTGTTCTCGTGTCTTCCATAAGAGTTTCCCTTCTATTTAAATCATTGTTCTATGGTCCATGTGTATGGCTGGATCGATGTAAAAAGAATGGACAATTGTCAAAAGTTGACAGGTAATTTATAAGAAATGCAAAAACATTTGCCATTTTTGACAAGATTACAAATTAACATAATTTATGAAATTAAAAATTTGAAATAAATCCTTCGTATTTTCTATCATTAAAATCTAGAAAAAAAACTGGTTCTATTGATATATAAGATTTGTCTTACAATTAAGTTTTAGTCTCGTTTTTTGCAGTTGAAATTCTAGGTTATGTAATTTTCTTTTGAACTTTATTTCTTTCTGAAAAAAACGAATTCCCTCGTTATTTTCTCTTTTGAAATGTATTCTTTGAGTCTTCCTGAAATTTTGACAATTGATCCCTTTCTTTATTTGTCCAAAATTTGAGTCTATTGAATTGTTCTTGACCTATTCTTGTTTACATTTTACTATTTAAATCTCTGCAAGTATTTTCTAACTAGTTTCCTAACCATTTGCTGTTATATTGTTACATTTTTTTTATACTTGATAACCGTTTTACTTTAGCATGTTCTTTTTGATGTTCTACCTCCTTAATCTTTATCAATTTAACTATAACTCTTTTTATATGTTCAATTTGTTGTCTACTTTCAGAATTTTATATATTTTACCCTATTAATGTTATTTATTTTCTGTTTTGAACCTTGATTTTTTACACATGGTACTTTTATTCCAAAATTAGATATTTCAGTTCTGTTTTTCAAAATTAGCTTTAATTCCTTTTTAATTTATATTAATTCCTGTTTTATTTATATTTATATTTTGTATTTTTAGCTACTATTAATTTAATACGAAGTATGCTTTATATGTCCCCACTACATCTATGATATTTACGGTTTTTACAATAAATTTAATCATAATCATTATCACAATGTCATATTTCCCTTGTGAACATCATGTTTCCCTTGTGAACAAACATGCTCGTCTTGCTATTTCAAATAACCTAAATTTCATATCTGGTTAGCAATATTTTTTTTATTTTTCACTTTGTGAAAAATGTTTAAAAAGTTTATAAAAAGTTCTGCTTCCTCAGAAAATGTAATTGAAATAATAAAATTTAAAAAATATTGTGCAGGGTTGCTGAAAATCTAAAATTGGCCCTAAGTGTACTTTTAGAGCATAATGCAATAAAAGAATTATTCTGAATATTCCGAGGTCTGGTAAAATACTAATACTATAAAAATACGAATGGAAAGTACAAAAAATGAACAATGAACTAACTATGCATCTTCGTGCCATCAAGTTTTACAAACTATGGTTCTTTTACTGAACTTTGCTATTGCAACTCTTACCACTGGTGTTGCAATTTCTTGTGCACACTGCCTGATGACTGTTTCGAGGTGTACTATGTTTTGGAATGAAAGATAAGCCTTTTCTCTTAGCAATACCCAAAGAAAAGTCTAACGTGGTTAGGCCAGAAGACCTAACTGGAGACGGGCTTACACACCACCTTCCTATCCAGCGATTTGAAAAAAAATTGAAACTGTATGTATACTATGAGACAGTTTTCCTTCGTATTGGTACCGAAGTGAATGCCTGATATTTAATGGCAATCCTTCAACAAATTAAAACAACTGTGTATTTAAAAAACTCAAGTAAATTTGGATTGTCAAGCATTTACCAAATAAATATTATTTGGTTATCCAAAATACGGCTCCAAACATTTATTTTAAATGAGTATTGATTGCGAAACTCTAAGAGAAAAATTCGTTTTTCGTCACGCCACCAGCGGCAATTCAGTGAACATAAGATTCCGTTTTTGACGTAAATGTCGCTTTATCGGTAAATAATATTTTTCGGGCAAAGAAGAAATCATCTACAGCTTCTCCTTGAAACCATTCAGGGAACAGGAATCGAATTTCGAAATCTCCAGGTGAAAGTGTATGGATATATCTAAGTTTGGAAGGCTAGAATTTATTTGTTCGTAAAATCTTACTTAATGTTGACTTTGTTACGTTACCCAATAGTGATTATGAAATTGAAGCGAAAACCTCTTAATGGGGGCCCACATTTACACATATGAAAATAGATGAGCAAGGGAATGAATTGGATAACTTGAGATTTCATTTGTTTCGACACCGACACCACACCGACACCGACTCCACACACTTGAAATACCCATACAATTCAGTTTACTTTGTAAAAACAGAGACAAGGTAAAATACATTATGAGTTTCTTCATTTATAGAATATCATCCAATTAATATAGAAAACTTGCACAAAAGTTGCTTTTCTAATAAAAAGTCCAATTCTCTCTTTACAATATATTGCATTACAGACTTGACATACGTCAGAAGTCAAAAATAATGTTATTAATTTCATACACCTTTTGTTAAATTTTTTGCCGCATTTACAATTCATTGGATATGTGATAGGATTAATACTTGTGTGATAACAAAATAGTGATAATTATTTTAATTCTCCTGAAATTTATAACCATTATTAATGATAACACAAGGACTAGAAACAGAAACAGGAGATAACAAGCAACTGGAATGGAAAAGCTGTGGAACCTTTGGTATGTCACAAATGTAAAAACACAGTTTTGCACCCTAACACCAAATCTTTATTTTAAACACTCAACGCCATTTCAACAACTCTAAGTTGTTATCATCATGGAGTAAACCAAACTACCAACCAGTATGGTTTACTCCAAGTCAAATAGTTAGCACTGGCAGCCCTGAAAGCGTGGCTAACTTTGATATAGCCGTTTGATTTGAATTTTGACATTTCAAAATATTGTTTGGTGTAAGATTATTATAGCACGATAAGTTGTAAATTCAATGTGTAAAGTTAAGGATTTCGGCTTCATTCACTGCGAAAAGTTTTTAACAAATGTCAGTATTACTTATTTGTCATTAAGTAACATCAGGTGCATTATTGTTCTTTACATTTTTCATACAAAACAGAAATAGTCATTGCTTACTATGTGTTTCAGTTAAATTAATGAAACCTTAACTTTTAATCTTAAGATTTTATTATTTTGGTTGAAGGTTTATTAATATGTACTTATGATTTGTAGTTATTTGGAATATAATAGTAGGTAAAACACCTTCATATTAACTTTTGAGTTGGTTGATTTTATTTTCTGTTTACGAGCTGATATCATTAACTGTAAAATGTTAGAATGTAGATTCTATTTTGTTTTATTTCTCACTTTAGGACTATTGAAATTTTTCAGTCTCAAATGAAATTTTTTTTTTGAAAATATAGGCATTAACTTATGTCTTAGATATTACTTTTAATATTAATATATTATTTAATATAATGTTAATATTTTTGAAGGCATTTATTTATTTTGTTATGTTGAAAATGATAACTACATATTTGAATATATTTAAAGGCCGAATCTTTCAATTGGTTCTAATTAGTTCTAATTAATTTTTTGTTGATGCATTTTATCTAATAAACAATTTATTTTATATAACCTAGTTCCATTCCCGCAAAATTCTGGTTTTGTTACTTTTAACTAAAATAAATATGTCATTGACATTTTAACGATCTGTATTTAAAATGTAAACAAATTCAATTCACTTATTGATTTCTTATGGTATGTTAAGTACATATATCTATTCTACCAAAAAATATATTTTTTATTGAACATATTGTAATATTTTTATTTTCACAGTCGGGTTCAATCCTTGGATTTAGTTAAAAACACAGTCCAAATCACTCTTATTTATTTCCACTACTTTAACACAATTTATATTCGCAGAACTATTTACAATTTATCTCAACTTAAATATACGGCTGTCGAGTACAGAATGAATCCCATAGCCAGCTGTCTCCATTTATACAGTGATGGGCAAATTTGTGGAACCAAGTAAATATCTCTGGAATTATTAGAGATATCAAAATCTCGCATTGTTCGAGATCATTTAGATAGGACATTTCATCCCAGATGGATTGTAAGAAGGTGTACATATGAATGGCCTGCACGAAGTCCCGACCTTAATCCACTAGACTATTTTCTGTGGGGTTACTTAAAGTCTAAGGTTTATGTTGATAGACCAAATAATTTGCAAGAATTAGCTGCAAGAATAACTGAAGACATCCAAAGAATTACACCAGAAGTAATAGCTAATGTTACTAGAGAATTTAAAAACCACTTGCTTATTGTCAAGAAGTGAACGGTGCTCAGTTTGAACATCTAATACATTAAGTTTAGTTAAGTTAAGTTTCAATGTTTTGAAAATCACTTAATTAATACTTATGATTATGTATTTCTTTAATGGACATTAGATTTTTCCTTTCACTAATTACTTTTCTGTTAATATCTCGGTAGGTATTGAAGTAAACAATATCAAACCCGATATTTTTGTATTTGCAATAAAATGTTTCATTAGAAACAGGGTGTTTCATTGCAAATTTTAAAATCGACATTACTTCCGGTAGAACAGGAAGTTCAAAATTGTAAAAAAATTTGGAAACAAATAGGCAATCTACTGCAGTATCCACCTTCTCAATTTTGTTTTGATATCTCTAATAATTCCAGAGATATTTGCTTGGTTCCGCACATTTGCCCAACACTGCATATTTCTCTCGGAATTCTCTGGTAAGTGAACGAACCATCGGGAAACTTCTTTCATATGTTCTTGAAGCTTCAAGGGAACTCGACGAATTCCCAGTAACGCTTGCGGTCGGCCTCGAGTCGATAGACAAACAATATTTCCCAGAAATATCGGAAGAATGTTGCTTCCACGAATTGACTTCCCCGCCCTCGGCTTTGACGTCGTAGGCTTCCTTCATTCGTGCACTGGCATTCTCGATATTCAACCGGATTCGCTGGTGGATGTCGTCCATCTTTTGACGTAACTGGCTGACATAGTCTTCACCTGCGGTCTCTTCTCCTGGGGGACATCCAAACTTCAAATCATTTACTGAAACAGTCCATCACCACCACAATGTACGTATTTCCAGAGTCGGATTCAGGAAATGGACCGGCAACATCAATGGCTACTCTTTCGAATGGACTGCCCACGTTATATTGCTTCATGGGAGCTTTTGCTCGCTTCTGAGGCCCATTACTTGCTGCACATTTCCGGCACCAATCTTAACATCTGTTTGGCAGTTTACCCAAAAGAAGCGATCCCTCAACTTCCCCAGGGTTTTCGTTACTCCCAGTTGTACCATCGCGTAATCCTTGTAAAACATCTGTTCTCCTATTTCTGGGAACTACAATCTGTGCCCAGTATGATTCTATGGTTGGTGAGTATCGGGAAATCTCCTGCCTGCTGTTTGCGGTCTTCTTCCTAACACCGGATAACTTCTTTTAACCCCGGATCCAATTTCTGGTCTTTCTCGACCTCCGCAAATTGCCAATGGCCATCGACGGCGGTAGTTGTAGAGAACACAGCTGCTTTTTCTTCAGCTCGCTGATAGTATTTGCATTCATCAGGGCATGGTCTCCTCGATAAAGCATCAGCATTCCTATGTCTTGTTCCAGCGCAATGTTCTATACCGAAGTCGAATTCTTGCAACCCCTCAATCCACCTTGCCACTTGCTCTTCAGGATTTTTAAACTGCAAGAGCCACTTCAGTGCTGTGTGATCAGTCCTCAGGAGGAATGTTCCCCCTATACCACAGCCAAAAGTTCCTTGCTAGTAACGCAGTAATTCCGTTCTGGCTTGCTCAAGGTTTTGCTGAAATAGGCGATGACTTTCTCCTGACCGTCTTGGATCTGCGAAAGCACCGCACCAGTTCCAACATTGCTAGCGTCGGTATCCAAGACGAAGTTCCCATCTGGTAATGAATAACTTAAGACGGGGGCACCAGTTAATGCTCTTTTCAGTGTCTCGAATGGGATTCCTCGTCCCACTGGTACTGCACCTTCTCCTCTGTGAGTCCAGTAAGTGGCTTGGCGATGTTGGCAATTCTGGATACGTACCGACGATAGTACGTTCATAAATCCAGGAAACTTCTTATCTGGTGGATATCTTTAGGTATCGGCCATATCTGGACAGCTACTCCCTCTACAGAAACCACATGTCCAAGATATTTGATTGGATATTCTTGGAACAGCTAACACTTCTTTGGGCTTAACTTTAGTCCGGAACTTCGAAGTCGCCGAAACACCTCCTCCAGGTTCTTGACGTGGTCTTCAAATGATCTTCCAACCACGATAATGTCGTCAAGATAAAGCCCTTTTAACACTGTTTCCATAAATATTTCAAACGCCGCTGGAACATTACACAACCCAAACGGCATCACCGTGAATTGATAAAGTCCTGAGCCGATGGTAAAAGCAGTCTTTTCTCGGTCTTATTTAGAAAGTTCTAACTGCCAATAACCGCTCTTCAAGTCCAGTGTGGAAAACATTTTCGATCTAGACAACGTATCTAGGGTGTCGTCTATTCTTGGAAGGGGATAGCTGTCTTTCTTTGTAGCGTTGTGTAATTGCGGACGGATAGTCCACGCAAAATCGGGTCGACCCATCTTCCTTTTTAACCAAGACAACTGGAACTTCCTCCATCTCGTGGACTATCCTGTCGGCTTCTTCTCTTTTAGCTAGGGTTAGTCTTCTCGCAGTCTGTCGAATAGGTTGAGCGTCCTCGGTATTAATTTTATGTTTCACCAGATCAGGTCGTCCTCTTTTGTGCTTTCCTAGATCGAAGATATCCTGGTAGTTTGCAACGATGTTCCTTAATTTTGCTTTCTGGTTCGGTTTCAATTTCTTAGATGAATCGGTGATAAGTCTTTCCAGTTTCCTCATATAGTTTACCTGGTCATATTTCTGCATGCTGTGTGCTTCTGACTACAGAGGAAACTGTTGAACAATGGCCCAAAGTTATTCCTTTCTTTAGCACAATCGGGTAATGATTCAGGTATTACTCTTACTGGCCCAATCTCCTTGGCACGAAACAAAGTCTTTCCCACTGCAATTCCTCTACCTAAATTTCCGTCTTTAATTTCGGGATCAAACATAATCACTGTTCCAATTTTAGCTTTCCGACCTTGGCAAGTATCTACAATGATTTCAGCTCTTTCCGGAACATTTACATCCTCTGCCAAGATTGCTCGAAGCATTATGTCGTCTTTCCAATGAAGCACCACTTCTTCGTCATTCACTCGCAGATTTCCATTTTTAAAGTTTAACTGGAATCCCTTGGAGCTCATGACATCCATTCCAATGATGACTTCGTCTTCGATGTCCGCCACTAATGCCCGATGTCGAAATGTTGTATTTCCCAAGACCATTTCAACCTCTATTTCACCATGGACTTTTGCTGCCCCTCCTGTCGCTGTTCGGAGTTGCCATTTTGTTGGTATTATCTTTGTCTCGTCTAAAACAATGTTGGGCCTTATGACTGTTTTCGTCGCACGAGTATCCAGCAGCATTACAAATTGCTTCCTATTAATAAGGTCATCTACAAAGACACTGTTAACCTGGTTGAGTAAGCGAAACGACACATGCGTTGGTAGTTGGGACTTGTTGGTTACAGGTCGACGATGGTCCCATTATATTGACCGTCTTTAGTTTCCCCGACGACGAAGTCTGTACTCCGTTGCTTTCCTTGCAACGATTCTTCTTTTTTCGGTAAGGACTTGTACTATCTTCCTTACAGAGGCTTCATCGTTTCGGCCATCTTCGGATTCTCCGTCAAAGATTCGGACTCTGGCTTGGCCTCTGCAGCTATTTTTCGCAGCCTCGAATTCTAGATCTCGAGCCCGTGCATCCACTAATTGAGTCGGTCGAGCTAAGGTCAATGCTTGTCTGATTTTGTGGTCCCGAAGTCCATCCAAAAACGCTTGCACTGCTAACCTTTCAATTACATTTTCCGGTGTTTCTGGATAGGCAAGGCGAACCAGACGCGCAATATCAGCCTCAAACTCTTGTAGGGATTCATTTGATTTTTGGTGGCGATTTTTCAATTAGTAGTGATAGACGTGCTCCAAATGCGTCTGGCTATAGCTCAGTTTTAATTGTTTGACCAGTTGCTCGTAATCTTCTTGCTCAGAGGCATTCAAGGTTTGTAAAATATCTGTATCTGTAAAATATCTCTTAAGGTGAGGGTTGGTGATGCTATTACCTTCTCCTCTGCCGACCATCTGTTTAACTTTGCTGCAAACTCGAATTGGCGCCTATAATTAACCATTTTCCATCAAATTCGAACCCACTACTTCTAGACTGTTCTGCTTTCGGTTTTTGACTGTGTTTCTCTCCTGTGACTACCTGTTCTTTTATTCTGCTGATCCACCCTCCATTACCTGTTTTAGCTCTTCTCTCCGAGCCGCATTCTCGACTATTTTCTCTTCCAGCATTTCTGAATTTTCCTGAACCTTACTTTTCAAATTTTCTTCTAAGGATTAGGAATTTTCTTGTAATTTTTGTAGCTTATCTTCCAAAGAATTTTCTAGTAGTTTGTCTTCTAGAGTCCTAGCATTTTCTAGCATTTTATCTTCTAGGGGTTTAGAATTTTCTTGTAATTTTTCTTCCAGAATTCTCGAGTTTTCTACTAATTTCTCGTTAATGCCTCTTTCGAGTTTTTAGAATTTTCTAGAAATTTGTCTTCTAGAATTTGCATTTTTTAAATAACATACTCATGTCCTCATTACCAGAAACTTCAAACAAATAAGTATCGGGATCATTACCTTCATATATTAGGGCATCTCGTAGCTATTGTATTAATTCACTTTTCTTTCCACTAATATCTAAATCCCTTTCTTCAAGTTATTATTTTAAACACTGTCAGTCTATTTTCACTTCTAAAGTTCCACAAATACACCTCGGGTTCAGTTCTTGGATTTATTTAAAAACACAGTCCAAGTCCCTATAATTTATTTCCACTTTAACACAATTTATATTCAGCCAACTATTTACAATTTATCTCTACTTAAATATGTGGCTGTCGAAAACAGACTGAATCCCATAGCCAGCTGTCTCTGTTTATATATTTCTCTCGGAATTCACGAGTAAGTCAACGAACCCTCGGGAAACTTCTTTCATGTGTTCTGGAAGCTTCAAGGGAATTCGGCGAATTCCCAGTAACGCTAGCGGTCGTCGGCCTAAAGTCGATAGACAAACAATATTTCGGCTTCTCAGAAAGACCGACCGCTAGCCTCGGCCTCCTCGAGTACGCAAGACATATATATATATATATATATATATATATATATATAATATATATTGTTTCTGGTTAGAGAATCTTCATCAGTTGCGTTTCACACAATTGAATGTCCTCTCGAACACTTCCTTATGTATTTGATACATACGATTTTCTTGTTGTATTCCGTTCTGTCCATCAGGATGGTGGCATTTCCTTTGTCAGCTGGTAGAATTATGATAGATTTGTCGTCCTTAAGTTTTTTTTATGATCCTCCTTTCAGATTTGTTGATGTTTTGTTTGATGTGTTGTGTTTTCTCAATTGCGGTTCTGACTTTCCATCGGAATTCCTCCAGTTGCGGTGTCTCTTTGCTGCCTATTGCTGACTCCTCGGAACTAATGATATCTAGTACTGGCATATTTTTTGGATCTACAGCGTAGTTTAGCTTCTTAGAAAGCAATGTTTCCTCGACTGCTGTGAAAACACTCTCAGAGATCATGCTGAATTCTACCCGAGACAAGGAGAAAATTGACGCCACATCACAGCAAACCACCACATCTTTATGGACTACCCAAGATACACAAGGCTGGAGTACCTCTCAGACCGATTACAAGTTCGCGGAACTCACCAACAGCAGCACTATCGAAATTCCTTCTACCAGTCATCCAACCTTTGGAGTGCAAAACATCATCGCATATCAAGGACTAAAAGTACTTTGTTTATTATCATATTTTTTCGGTCTAAAATATTTCCGAGATGTTAAAACGGAAAGTCTCTTTCTCAGTGGTCTGCCGATGTAGAGGCGCGGCAATGGTGGCAAATCCCTCAACAAATCGCCTAGTAGGAACAGAGGCCCAAGAAGCTTCGCAGTTTATGCTTGTCTCTTGGGACTGGCCAATCACGGATCGCTTCAATCTTGTCCCCGTTGATGCGGATACCTGACTCGGAAACGACGTGGCCCAAAAACTCTATTTCTTTTTGAAACAAGGAACACTTCTTCGGGTTGAGTCTCAGGTTGGCGTTATTAATTCTGGAGAATACTTCGTCCAGGTTCTTCAGATGGTCGTCGAATGTCTGACCCATGACTAAAATGTCGTCTAGGTATACTAAGCACGTCCTCCAGGTTAACCCGCTCAGAACATACTCCATTAGCCTCTCGAATGTTGCAGGAGCATTAAATAACCCAAAGGGCATGACCGTGAAATGAAACAGTCCTTTACTGGTGGAGAACGCTCTCTTCTCTCTGTCGTTTGCGTGTAGACCAACCTGCCAATATCCACTTTTTAGGTCTAGTGTGGAGAACCAACGGAAGCCTGCTAGTGTGGTCAGAGTGTCATCGATTCGGGGTAGTGGATAGCTGTTTTTCTTCGTGACATCATTCAACTTTCTGTAATCCACGCAAAATCGAATGGTTCCATCTTTCTTTTTAACTATCACAACGGGAGCAGACCATGGGCTGATGGATGGCTCAATAACTCCATGTTGTAACATGGACTCGATGTTTGCTTCCACTGCCTGTTGTTGCCCCAATGGTAGTCATCTAGGTGGTATTCTGATGGGTTGAGCCTTTCCGGTATCTATTCGATGCTGGATGATGTTGGTGCGACCAGTGGTTCCATCTTGACTGTTAAAAATTTGCCAGTGCTTTGTGTTAAATTACTTGGCTTTCTTCTGGTTCTCTGGTGTCAGGTGTGTCAAATGGTCAGCAAACTGTTGTAGGAACTCTTTACTGGGCCCTGTCTCCTTCACCGACGTCTGGTACTCTTCTTCGCAATTGATGATGGTCTCTACTGGCTCGAAACAAGCTATCTCTTGACCATTGGCAATTATGATGTCGTTGTTGGACAAATTCAGGACTCTGATTGGTATATCTCGTCCGATTTTAACTATATCCCGTCCAACTAAGTAGTCATGAGCTGAATGTACGGGCTCCACCATTCGAACGCAGCTCCCAGGATTGCTTTCTAGCTGCCCATGAATAATTTGTTCCGTTCGACCGGGAATTCTGGCTGGAGATTTTGTTACAATTTTTATGGGGGTCGATGAGCTGTTAACGGGCCGTGTCAATACAAATTCCTCATTCAGGAATCGAAGAACATCATATCTCGGGTCGAACATAAATCCATGCTGGCTGATTAGGTCCATACCCTGTATTAAACCGTCCTCAATATTCGCTACCAAGACCCTATGCCGGATCATGTTGTCCCCTATCTTTAGCACGACATCTGGCTTACCCTGTATTGACATTGACTCGCCGGTGACTTTTCTGAGCTGGATGTTACTGTTAACTGGCCGGATTTCTGATAACCTCAAAACCCTGGACGTGGCAATGGACACAGCGGCGCCGCTATCGATGGTGATGGTGATTGCTCGACCATTGCCGGTGCCCCTGTTGGCTAGGCTGCTGCTATCTCGGCAAAATCTCCGGATGGATACTATCCTGGGGGCTGGTGGAGGGTTAGTCAGCATTCGCCCCTTATGCTGACTGATTTAAGTTTCCCTGGTTGGTGAGATTGTTGTTTTGGCTACTTCTGGTTGATGATCGTTCAGGTAGCCTCACTCTGCAGTCACGTTAGAAATGTCGTGTCCGTCCACATCGGTAACATGCCTTACGCCAGTTCGCTGTGACTGTTCTAGTAGTTTATTCATACCAGCCAACAGTGTTTGAAATGTTGACTCTGGATCTTCCTGGTTGAAGGAAACGGCTCGCACCTTCGGTTTGAACATGTTCATGACTGCCTCTACTTCCAAGGCCCGAAGTAAGGCTTCATTACTTTTCTTGACGCCACTCAGTCTTAAATTTCTTTGTACTTCCACATCTCTGATGCCGTTTATGAAACTCTGTGTGGCCAACTGGTCTTTCGTTTCCTCTGGCAGATCTGGGTAGGACAAGTGAACTAACCGTCTAATCTCTGCTTCGAATTCTTGGAGACTTTCACCAGAGTTTTGCGTTTTTCCACTCAGTTGGACTTGGTATACCTGGCTCAAGGATTGATTGTCGTAGCGTTTGTCTAGGAAGGCGATGATCTTTCGAGATTGCCTTGTTCATCGACTGGAATGCTTTGGAAGAGTTCTAGGGCCTGACCTCTTAACGAAATTACCAGAGAAGTAGATTTTTCTTGGTTATCCCATCCATTAGCTGTAGCCACTGCTTCAAATTGCCGTTTGTACATGGGTCAAGATAAACTGCCATCAAATGTGGGTGGTTTACTAACGAAACCTTTGGTATTCACGGTGTTCAGGTATATTCTTCGCTGTAAGTCCTTTTGCATTTTTTAAATTTCTGTTTCTAGTTTATTTTGGATGGCACTGATTTTATCTTGTAATTCACTGTGTACTGTTTGCTTGATGGAACTGATTTGATCTCGAACTGTGTCTTAAATTGAACTGATTTCAAATTTTAGCTGGCTTTGGATGGAATCGAGATCATCTACTTTTGTTTCAAGAGTATCCACGGAATTTTTTATGGTCTTAATGTCATCATTTAGCTTTTTTATGTTTGACTCAACTAATGCACTCTTTCATTAACTGTTTCATTAACTTGCGATACTATTTGCCTTAATTGCTCAAATTGCAGTTGCCTTTTTTCTTCAGTTTGGCCTTGTTTTTCTGCAAATTTCGTTTTTAAAACCAGCATCGAAAATTCTCGTAAAATCAATCATCAATCGTACAGCTGCCGAGCCATTTCGAGAACTCTTTTTTTCCTCAAAGCGATCGGTGTCGTGCTGGAATGAGACCAGGGTCGGCTTAAGGAAATTTCGTTACAATATGTTTCCATGATGCCGAATTGAATGCATTTCTAACGTCAAACGTGATGAGTATCACCCAGCCCGCTCTAGTGCTCCTTGCTTTATCACGAATCCAGTTTGCTGCTTTTACTGTTGATTTCCCTTTCCGAAACCCAAATTGTCTTTCTGAAATTTTTCATCTCCTAATTCTTTGTCTATTCTGTTTCTTATTAGTGTTTCTAATACCTTACCCATAACGTCCAACAGGCAAATTGGTCTATATGATGTTGGGCCATCCATAGGTTTATCGCCCTTCCTCAGAAATATTACTTTAGCCTTCGTCCAGATTGTAGGGAATTCCTGTTTCTTTATTAATTCTTTATACATATCCCTTATTGTGACTTGGTTCTTTTCTTTCTTCTGGCGGTAGACTATCTGGTCCAGGTGCGTTTTTCATCTTGATGCTTAATTGCTATTTCAAATTCTTCTTCCGTTATTTCGGGTACCAAATCCCTTGATATTTTTATTCGCTCTTTCCACTCACCTCTTGTCTTTATAAAAAGGGTATTTGCTATTTCTGTTTTCTTCTCTGTACTAAGTGTCAACAATGGTGTCGGTTGTATCGTTTGGATAGCTATCCTTTATGCCCTTCCCCATACGCACTTCATTTTAGCTTCCGAGATTCCAGCTGTCCACCAGTATGGGATTTCTCGGTTTTTGTTTCTGTTTATCTACCTTCTGTTGGCCTTCAGGCATTTTTGATTTCTGTCGTTTTTTTTCTGGTGTCAATTCTTTGTTTATTTCCCCGGTTATTGTGTTAAACATTTTTTCATATTCTTCGATGTTATATTGTGTTCTTGTTTTTAGGAGTTCTCTCGCCTTTCCCCCCTCTTGTAGATGGACCAGAATATATCTGTGGTTTGTAAATATGTTTTCGTCTATGGTTTCCCATTTCTTAATGTCTGTACTATCTCTAACGAATGTTGGGTTGCCGTTATTTAATATCTCTAAATTGAATGTAGCAGCCAATTCGGCTATTGTACCTCCCCTGGTCTTAGGAGCGCCCCATAGCGGGGATTTTGCGTTAATGTCTCCCATTACCATAATTTTTTTCCGTGGTAATTTCCTTGCTGATTGTGCTATATCATCTATCCTAATTATGTATTCTTCTATTGTTATATTCGGAGAAATGCAGCAACATGTTATATTGACATGTCTATGTTTGATAACTATGAAACCTTTATATGTCTCGAATTCCTCAATACCAGTCTCTCTATTCCTAATTTCGACAGCCATGCTTTCCAGATTGTCTACGATCCATTTTCTGTTTTTTTTTTCTAATTATTCTTATGTTTGGCTCCATAGCTACTATTACTTCTATTTTTGAGGGCTATTTCGTTAGCTCATGATGGGCTTTCGCCGATCTTCCTAGATTACTTTGCAGTATACGAATCTGCATCTTTTCTTGCTCCTATATTTCTGTTTAGTTGCTGTTTTTTCCTGTTTTTACATTTTCCATCAATATATCTATGTCCTTTCGATTCGCACTTAAATCAGTATTCTTCGTTTCCGCAATCGGCTGCTTTGTGGCCCGTCTTGCAGCAGTTCCGACACCAGCCCATTCTATCCTCCCCTTTGCATTCCCTGGCTACGTATCAACTTTCCCAGCACTTAAAGCAAGTCGTATTTCTCTTTTCCTTTTAATTAAGCCTGTTGTCAGCCCTATCCTAATCTCTTTCATTTCCAACAGTTTTTCAATTGTCTTTTCGTCCGTTCTGATTGTTGCCATCTGCATACCGCCATTCTGCGGTCTAAGAGCTTTGACTTCTAAATCCTTACATTCCAGTTCCGTCTTAAGTTCCAACTCAATGCCTTTTCTAACCATTGTGATGCCCAGATTGACAATGTTGACCGCCTTCTTCTTGTTTTCCTCCTCGGCCAGGTTCCTTATCCGCATCTTTCCAGGTGCTCCTTTTAGCACTTCTGCTATAGAAGCCGCATTTCCGGTTCCATTTTGTGTCTCTATTAGTATGTTACCGTTTCTAGCCTGCCTAATGGTTCTAATTTTATCTCCTGTCCCTTTATTGATTAATGTGTTCTTGACTTGCTTCACCAGGTCTGCATATGTCTGTTCCCCTGCATCAATTATAAGAGCTTTGTACTCCGGATTCCTCTCTTTATTTTTTTTTGTTCTATTTTTTCATGGAGCACTACTTTCCCTTCATAGTCATTGAAGGCGCAGTGTACCAGCTTTCTATTTATTCATGTTCTTTCTTCCGATCCAATAATGGCTATATATATCTCCTTAATTTCTTTTATGATACACATCTTTTGGAGGTTCACTAACGTTCTAAATTTGATTCCATTTCTTTTATTTCTGTCCTCTTCGCCTGCATAGTTCCCGTAAAAAGTTTCCTCTTGCTCCTCAAACCTTATTGTCCCAAATGTCTTTTTGAATATTATTTCTTCCTTTAGTTTATTTTGTCTTATATAGTTTCTCACTTTACGCGATTCCCCTATCATTATTGATATTAATTAGTTATCTTTTTGTATGTAATTTGCTATTAACGCCCTGTCCTCCTCACTTTTCGTTATTTTATCCTTCACTGTTTGCACTTTAAACATATCTTCTGGCCATCTAATTTGTAGTACTTCTTCTAGGTCTTCTTTGTTCATATTGTCGTCTATATAACTCTCGATTTCCATTTGTAGTTGTTCTTCTACTGTCTCCGAAGTTTGGGTACCCATATCTTTTTTCGATACATATTCCTTTCTGTCCCTCCATCAAAATAAATCTTTTACTTTTTCCATTAGTGATATCATATCGGCCGTCATAAGCGCGCATCTGATACTTCTTAACCTTCTTGCTTTTTCTTTAATCTCAACCTTGGTGTTGGTGTTAGCCATAATTAACGCCCCTAGTGCCCTGGTTTCTATATCAATCGCATTTATGTATCCTCTTACTTTATTGAACACTAATTTGTCAGAAACGAGTTTCGCCAATATTAATCCCGCCATGTCTTCGCCTGCAAGACTACGTCTTCTCTTTGTGGACTTTGCCTCTTCATCGTCCCACAACAGATCCATCACCGTTCTGTTTGTCATACCGCCTGCGTTACTCGAGCTCGTATTACCTCCTGTTATTTCCCTTTTCGTGTACGCCGTTAGACTCTCTAGTGAGTTCCTTCTCTGGGAACTCATTATCTTATCTATTTGTCTATTCGTAACCTTGTTTGCATCGGTCATTTGCTCTTTGCTCTTGTTGTCATCAGATTTTTTATTATATTCTTTTATATCCATACTATTCCCACGAGTTGGGTCGTTTTGCTTGTCTGGTGGGGCAGAGCGCCCTTACCCCACTCAGGCTGCGTTACTCTTTGAGGTCGCATGTTATCTCAGAGGCTCCGTTCGAGACCAACTACGCATGGCCATTCATTCCTCGGCACGGGTCGCTTGTACACCGTACAAAAGAATGACACCCTCGAAGAGAGTATTCAATATCTATGACAGGTGAAGTTAACCTGAAAATTTTATCGTGGCATTCTAACCTAGAAATTACGGGTAACAGCAATTACATGGAATGGCTCCAGATTCGGAACCTCTATGTGCTAGTTTCCCCGAAAATCCTAGATGTCGGTCTTTACATCTCGCGTCTTCAAATTTAACGATATGTGTCAAATACATAAAGAAGTGTTCAAGAGGACATTCAATTGTGGGAAGCGCAACTGATGAAGGTTCCCTAACCAGAAACAATATATATATATATATATATATATATATATATATATATATATATATATATTATATTGTTGCGAGATTTACCTAGACCGGCCCTGGCTTCATTCCGATGATACATCAATCGCTGGGTTAATAACAAGTTAGACTGGAATTTTTGAAATGGGTATTCTCGACGCTGGACAGAAAAGGGACAATTATTTCAGCAATTTAGTTTAGTGCGTCGAGCTTATTTCGTTGTTATGATTTCGATGTAAATAATAGAATCAGCTGTTGGAAATATTTTGATGTTTTACGTGCAAATAAAAGTATTCTAGAAAGTGACATTGAATATTAGTTTTTAAAATTAATTGCACCAGCTATCGGATGAGTTCTCGTAACAATATTTTACCTTCGAAAACGGTCGACTTGAGGAAGCGTTACCTGCTGCAGCAGTAAAATAGTCAATGTAGTAGATCAGTATTGATTTTTCGGAAAACTAGGAGTAACTTTCGTTTTAATTATTCTGTAAGTTTTTGTTGTGAATTTAATTATTTTATTAATACGTCATTTGTACAATCTTCTAAAGGCGTGGTGTAACAAATTGACAATCAGTGAACAACAGAAAATATATTGAAGATTGTAGTTTATAAAAAGTTGTTTGTAATATATATTTTTTTTATTTTTATTTTATAAACTCGATTGAAACTGCAAATGTCGAAAACTTTTGGGTTACAAAGTGCAATCCCACCAAAAACTACTGGGGGGTCATGTATTTTTCAAAATTATTTGGAATACCTATATTTGATTAAATTCTCATATATTTTTTTTATTTCTATAGATTTGTGATTTGACAATATTACATGAATGATTTGGGGGGTTCATTAAGCCTTCTTCTCCGAGTTCTCCTCCACTTTATTTCTAATAGACATATACTTTTGACAAACGAACCTCAATAATATCCACATTTTGATGAAATAGGGTCGAATTTCGACCACTGGGCGAACACTAGTAACAATTAAATGGCTAAGAATATCCAAAATATATTAGAAACTATTTATAAAATTTATAAAATTTTAAACGTAGAAATTCGGGATGGTCCATGCTCTAATATCTACAGGTCTACTTTTAAAGGTCTTTACCTTCCTCAAGGTATACATCTTCTTTTCAAATTATAATATAAATAGCTTGCCCATAATGACACCCCCTAATATATTTATATACATGTAAGTATACATATTTTTAATGACAACTCTCAAATAATGTTTTTCCATTCAAGGTCTTGTAAAACCCACATCATTAACTGTTGTGTCAGTTAGTATCTTCGATTATTTTAAACCTCACATGTATGTTTTTCTTGTCCATTAGTAATAATTTCATTCGTTCACAAAGTAATTTTCTTATATTATTTGTATGTTAGGGAATACGGAAATTCAGTTAAGTTATCACGCATAGCAATTACTGTAATGTAGAATTGCATAATGCATTTAATTTCAGTAAATATTGTATATTGATTAGGTTTGTGAAAATTTGTTTTAAATTGTAAGCAGGTAATTTTTATTTTAAATAATCGATTTGTTCAAATTATTATAAAACATACAAGATATACCTGATATATTTCATTAAATAATATTTTTAACTTATCACAAAAGTAAAGGATTTCTAACAAACAAAATTGCAATAAACTCCGTGGGTTCAAATTCAATTTTAAAACACTGATATTTACTTTCACTTTCTAGAACTTTATTTACATACACAAATACAATATTTACAACAGCTGATTTCGAAAAATAATTTATATCGGAATGAGAACAAGACTATCTAAGCTCGACTACTTATGAAATGTACGACCGTTTAATTTATAATTCCAAGTTCTCTATGGACATTCCACTTTTGTTCGAGTGCAATGCTAACACGTTTTTGCTGACTAGAAGCTTCCTGATCGTTGTTTTTACTCCCAGATGGTCAATGTTTCATTTTATGACTAATTTAAGTATCTCCAGCGGCGGCGAATATACATTTTATAACACTGCCCCCGCTCAGAAACATTCTGTCCATGGTAGGGAGCGAGTCGATCCAAATATACCACCTTCAACGTAGCTCTTGGGTTTCGACTGATATGGTAGACAACGTCATTGATCATCTTGATCACCTCGTATTGACCAGGCGGGTGTAAGCTTTAGCGATTTACCCTTGCTCCTCTGGGAGTTGTACAGCCAGACCTTCTCCCTCTCTTGGAACCTGACTGAATTGGCCCGGAGGTCATATCAGGTCTTCATCTAGTCGCTGGTGGCCAACATGTGCGTTCGGGCTAGTTCGTGTATTGACAGCATGTTATGTCGTCGGAGTTGGTTGACATAATCGTTGATTTGTTAGACGGTCCTTCGGGGGAGCCAAAGGCCAGATCGTAGGGTAATCTCAGCTCTTTTCCGAATAGTACAGTTGCTGGAGTCAGACCTGTACGGTTATGTACGGCCGAGCGATAGGCCGACACCAATGGGGGAATATGCACATCCCAATTACGCTGGCTATTGCTGACTACGTTCGATGGTGTTGTTCCAAGGAACTCTTGAGTCTTTCCACCATCCCGTCTGACTTTGGATACAATGGTGCTGTTCTCGTTTTCCGGACCCCCAACATCGAACAGATCTTCTGGAATACCTTTGATTCGAAGTTACGCCCTTAGTCTGGATATAGTTCAAACGGGACGCCAAACCTGCTGAATAGTTGTTCTACCAGCACCGTCGCTACCGTTGCATCTTGACCGGGTATCGCATATGCCTCAAGCCATTTGCTGAAATAATTCATTGCGACCAAAATGTATTTGTTCCCCCTCTTGGCTCAGGAAATGGACCGGCGACATCGATGGTAATTCTCTCAAACGGGACGCCCACATTGTACTGCTGCATTCTACCCTTGCTCCGGGTCTTCGGGCCCTTACTGGCTTCACAGATGGTACATTTCCGGCACCAAGCTTCGACGTCTTCAAAATAATTAACCCAGTAGTACCGTTGGCGAATTTTATCCAATTTTTTATCCCTGCTCAGATGACCTCCGGTAATCCCATCATGTACTTCGGTCAGGATGGCTAGTACCTCGATTTTTGGGACTATCAGTTGAGCCTTGGTTTCTCGGCCGGCAGTGCTATCCCAAATTCTCTTGAGCATTCCATTCTCTATTCTTAAAGATTCTCATTGGGCCCATAACGATTTCAGGACGCCCGAGTATCTAGCTACCTTGTCCCATCGTGTCCTGTGTGTCCCTATCTTTTTAAGTGACAGGATTGGTTCATTGTCAGGATAAGCCATTTGTTCCTGGATTCACTGTTCCTTTGTCCAGTCTTCATTGGCCCACATTCGGATCGGTTGGATGGCGATACCCTCTCGCTGTTCCGTCTTGAGACAATGTCCGCATTCTACTCTACAGGGTCTTCTTGACAGAGCATCGGTATTATTATGCAAACGACCGGCATGGTGTTCAACCTTAAAATCGTATTGCTGTAATTTCTCAATTCACCAGTTGCCCTTCTGGTGTCTTTATGTCCAGCAGCCATTTGAGGGCGGCATGATCTGTTCTGATTAAGAAATGACGACCACAGAAATATTGGTGGAAATGGTCTACAGCCCTAATTATTGCAAGAAATTATTTTCTGGTAAACAATAATTCCTTTCCGGTTCTCTTCACCATCTTGCACCTGTGATAGGACGGCCCCCAAACCTGTGTTGCCTGCGTCGGTGTTTAAAATGAACTTGCCGGACTGTGTAGGAAACGCTAGGATTGGGCTAGAACAGAGTGCCGCCTTTCGTCGGCGGAACAATATTTCACAGTCCTGATTCCAGTGGAAGGTTTGTTTTTCAGTGGTCTGCCGATGTATAGGTGCGACAAATCTCTCAACAAATCACCTGTAGTATGAACAGCGACCCAAGAAGCTTCGGAGTTCATGTTTGTCCCTTGGGACTGGCCAATCACGAATAGCTTCAATCTTATCTTCGTTGGTGTGGATTTCTCACGACATGACCCCAAAACTCTACTTCTTTTTGGAACATGGAACACTTCTTCGGGTTGAGTCTCAGGTTGGCGTTCTTAACTCTGGAAAACATTTCGCCCGGGTTTTTTAGATGGTCGTCGAATGTCTAACCATTAGCTTCTCAAATGTAGCGGGAGCATTACAGAACCCAAAGGGCATAACCGTGAACTGAAACAGCCCATTACTGATGGAGAACGTTGTCCACTCTCTGTCTTTTTTGAGTAGACCAACCTGCCAATATCCACTGTATAAGTCTAGTGCAGAAAACCAACGGGAGCCTGTTAGTGTGGTCAGAGTGTCATCAATTCGGAGTAGTGGATAGCTGTCTTTCTTCGTGACGTCATTCAGCTTTCTGTAACCCAAGCAAAATCGGGTGGTTCCATCCTCTTTTTAACTAGCACAACGGGAGCAGACCATAGGCTGATGGATCGCTCAATTCTGTAACATCGACTCGATTTTTTTCTCGACTGCCTGTTATTGTCCCAGTGGTAGTCGCCTAGCAGGTATTCTGACGATCTGAGGCTATTTCACATTCAATTGCTGTCGTTCTCTGCACCGCTGTAGGCGTTGCCCTCGAAGCTCAGAGGTCAGAGGTAGCACAAGATGATGTCGATAATGCTGCAGTTTAAAAGACCTTATACGGCGTAAAACGTTCGGACACTTACAAGATGGCCTTATTTTCATAACCACTCATCAGTCAAATTTCTAGTTGTCGAAACTCGGTATCTAAAGTTCATAACTCTTAGTCGTCGATCTTGAACTTCATTTGTGCCCCTTCGACAGCTCATAACAGTAGTTGGATTTCTGTTCATACTGTTAGCGATTTCTGGAAATGAAAACCCCGCCTCCATAAACCAATAAGTCGACTTGATTATTGTTTCAGTCTTCACTGATGAAAATTCAGTTTTAAGATTACGCAAAAACATCAAAAAAAGTTAAATTTTCACTCTTTTATTTATTCTTCATTTGTCACATGTTTGGCCAAAACTGACTTCATCAGAAATTGGAAATAATATTTCTAACAAAAAAACTACAGATATGGTAATAAAATAATTCAAGGTGTCGTTTTAATTCTGGGGAATTTTCGAGGAAGTGACAACAGATGTGGATAATATAATATTATTTAGAATATTGAATGTTCAGATTACGTAAGGGAGAAGAATTGGTATCAGTTTGGTTATTTAAGAGATTCGGAAAATTTTTGTTTTTGTTGATTTCGAGGTATTCAAGCAGATATAATTTTACTTTTGTTTTGTAAATGTAAAATTTCAAATACATATTAAGGTATATGATTTTCTTTTAATAAGAGGTCAGCAAATGTAGATTGATTGTGGTGTTGATTTTCAACAGCTCTTGAATTGAAAGATCTTTCAGTGTGACCACTATAGAATTTGGGGTATCTCCCACAGTTGAATTTCTGACAGTCTTATCTTTGTTATTTTTTATATTTCTAGATAAATTGTTGTTTGTTTTAAAGGCTCAATATATGTTTCTGTTCTGTAAATATTGGGAAATTTTTTGTGAGGGGGTTCCATTGAACGTGAGAGTATTCTAAAATTCTATTCGGTGTAGTGGTGGCATATTTCGCAACACATGTTGTTTTTTTCTTTCTGTATGTTACTTTGTACTACATAACAATTAGCAGTTTCCACATGAAATCTCATACATTCCTTGTTGTTCTTCTTCAGATTTCTCAAAACCGAATTGATTTTTCTGTCTGTCTTAAAAATGTTAACAATATTGTGCCTACATAGAATTCCTGTAATACTATGTAATATTTGTGGTGCCCCTGACTTACAGCAAATAAGCTTTGTTTGTGTTCTATATAAGTAACACACTGCTAGTACTTATAAAATAGTCGATAGAAAACTCTTAAACTGATTTTACCTTAACATTAAAAACTTGTAAATTGTATATATCCTATAAGTTTGACACTCAAAAAGTATCTAGGCAACGTATATTATGTCCAAAAAACCCATTTTCCCTAAACACACAAAATTATAAAATCTTAACAACATTTACAATGATATTACTCAGATAACAGAACGCACCTTATATGACCCATATAAAATTCCGCCTAACCTTTGTGATAACACTCCTACCGACATTATACTAATTTTCGTAACTGATATAAGTAATTAAATTGCATAATTGAAAGTGCTGAAATCATCTGGGAATTTTTATCATTCGTGCTAATAACGTAATATTGTTGTACGTATTTTCAACTGAAAAAATGTGTTTTGGTAACTGCAATGTATTTGTCAGCACTTAACCATAGGGAAGATTCAAACTACTGTTTAAAATAATGCATTTACTTCCCAGTGACTATATCACAATTGTATTCTTATATAGGGCTGATGTGTAGATTGGAATAAATTCTTATTAAATTATGATTGTAGAAAAACGACTTAGTTTGTTTTATATTACGAATTTATTTATTTAGTAATTAAATACACATTAAAAGCGTGTCGAGTTTGGACTTAACACTTTCCTATCATTCTCATCATTCCTTAATAGTGTACATCCTAACATCAAATTTACTCTGGCTACTATCCATTATCTAGACCTTACCCGCACTAATAAACATAATAAAATTATGTTCAATGTATTCATAAAACCAACATTCACAGACACTACTATTCCAAATTCATCTTTTAGTTTCCACTTACACAAACTAGCAACATACAAATCGATGATACATAAATCTCTTACTTTACCGCTTTCCAAAACCAACTCGATATCATCAAGAGCATAACCATTAATAATGGTTATGACCACAAGTTAATTAATAACCGTATTTGGCGAAAAGAAAGTTAAATTGCTCAAAATTTATTTTATCCAAAAATCAAACATACCAATGATCAATTGAAATACGCTATTTTGGAACAAGTGAAAGAATAGCGAAACTTGTAGAAACGTAATATTAAAGGTAAGTTTAGATCTCAATCGAAATTGTAAAATCATATTTTTAACGCCAAAGATAAAATAAGTGATAACTTCTATAAATCTGCAGTAAATAAACTAAAGTCTTCAGAGTGCAATAGCTTTTGCCTTGATAAGACCTGTAGAAATTTCAATATTTTGTATCTTGAACGTTCCTTTAGATTAAATAAAACTGACCCATCATTTGCTAATCATTTTCTTAATTCAAGGCATACCTTTCCTAAATAACTAGAAACAGAGATCATTCACTATAACAATTATAAGCCATTTATTGAAACCCTTGAGAATATAAAAATTTACAAAGCCATAATAATTCCGCTTCTTGTACTTTACTGCTTAACGAGCAGGTAGACTTTCAAAACAGCAAATCATATTGGAGATTTTTACGTAACTAATAGTCAAAAATGATATATTTAAATATTCTTAATCGGTTTTCTACTTTGCCACTATTTCAATATTCTTCCGAGAATTCAACCTACTGTTATAGACAAGACCCCTCTGGTCTGCTTCAAAATGTTTTGTCGTCATTCATAAATTTGTTTCCGTTTGAAAATGACACAGTGTAGTCAAAATTAGTCACAATTTATAGGTTTAATAAATAAATAAATAAATAAAGTAGTGATATAAAACAAATTAATTCGTTTTTGTACAATCGTAGTGATAGTATTTTCCTAAACATATGTATCGAAAGGAAAGGTTTCTTCGAATGACTGCCTAGTTTTCCAGTTCTTACCCGCTCAGATCTTAATTTATAAGATTATGTAAAATCAAATTTACTTCATTATACCGGTAAATACTGAAAAATTGCACAACAGAATTAAAGCCCAAATACAACAACTGCATCCATAAAAGTTAACTGATGCAAGAATTTGAAGTTCGACTTGCCAATTGTCAGCAAATGGTCAACAAATTGAACATTCGATTAAATATATTGTTTTCATGTGATAAATATTGAAACTCAAATTAGAATTGAAAATGGAATACATCACAGGAGTTTCTATTTGAAACTTTTAAATTTATGGTTATAACTTATTATTGGACCATTCTGTGAACATGAATTTATCTAATAGGAAAAACCTGATCAAGAAATAAAAGTTGGCATCTCTGGACGTTTTAAATGAATTTATTCCAACTTATGCGTTCTCGCTGAATATTTGAAGTATTTGGTGTCAATTTTACCAGCAATATCTGACGTACAAATAAATGAAAAAATAAACAATGAAATGGAATTAAAATTACAGGAGCCTAGATCTTCCCTCTTCAACGACTTTAACCAAAAACAAAATTGAAATTTTACCTCGTTTTTGGGTGATATTACTGGAAAACCAATTATGTTTTCCGGTAGTAAAAGTTTTTGTAGTATACTATAAAGGCTGGAATATTGAGTAAGTTTGCACCCTAATGCCCAATGTTGCATATGTTCCTTTATACGTAGTACTTGTTATACTTTCCCAGTAACTAAACATATGTTTTTACAGTTCTTAACTGACTTCCAAAAAGGAGGAGGTTATCAGTTTGGTATGTCTTTTATATATGTATTTGAGTAATTATTGTTTTGTTTTATAGATTATAGATCCGTATTGGTGAAATTTCAAATTTGAGAAAATAATTGTATTCATAAATGGATGAAATTTGGGACTGAACACATACTTGCATGGAAATCGACAATATCCCCAATATATTGGTCGATTTCTCCAAAACTGATATATACCGATTTGTATGTTCTGCAAATCGCTATAATAAACTTTGTTGTATTAAGAAAGATCCAGAAGTGGTCACATATACTTTTCTACTACTAGTAACATGCAGTTTTTCAGAAATTCGTCGAAGAATCCTATAAACCTATCAAAAATAGCATCTCATCGTTAATATTCTAATTCCAACGCAATAGTGCGGAAACTGGAGACACTGAAAGTTCTAAGCGCGAATTTGAAATTTTTCAATGTCTGTCGCAAGCATATATGTAGTGTACTGGAATAAAATTAATTTTAATAAACATATTTGCAGCCCCTTAAATCATCGAGTACAAAGCTCATTGTATTTATTTGTATACCTATTAAATCTCCCTAATAGAAAATCAGTGACAACACATGTCAAACTCTAAACTGCTGTACGGTGCGATTAAACACAGGGTGTTTAGTATAGCAAACAATACCTAAATTAAAGTGATAAATGTAATACTCATTACAATTAATTTAACTAAACATATTTTTGGCTTATTTAGTTAACGCGTACCAGTTCATTTTGTTACATGTCAATGTAAGCGAAAAAGTATCTTGCTGTAATGTCGGGGCTTTCGGTGTTACCTGGTTCGGGTCAATTAAGGTAATACATAAACAATAAAAAATAAAATCTACCCGAGTGCAACCAGATTTGAGAAAAACTAAAGTTGAATATAAAACTTTTTAAATATTAACCGACTTCCAACTAGAACTAAAATGTTGAAAATAATTAACAAAACATAACACTAGGGAATAAATAGCACATTAACTGTTGTTATGTACCTACACACAAAGTAAACATTAAAATATCTAAAAGGGCTGATTTTGCGCAAAGTACAAATTAAATTACCTATCTAGTGTATTGTTAAAGCCGGTGCCAGGCAACAACCAAGTTTGATGAAGCAGTAGATAACTAAGCAATGCAGGACGTTAGATTTGTTTAACAAGGACTTATAGTTGATAGGTGGGTAATTAAGTTCTACAAAACTAACAACAGTGAATGTGCAATTTACTTTCCAGTGTTATGTTTTGTTAATTATTTTTGACGTTTCAGTTCTACTTGAGAGTAGGTTAATCTTTCTGTCTTTAAAAAAAGTGGTCAAATTTTTACGTTGCATATAAATCATTAACTTATTAAGCGACTTCCAAAAAGGAGGAGGTTATCAATTCGACGCGTATTTTTTCGCTTTTTTTGTATGTATGTTACCTGACTTCTTCTCCTGTGGTGAACCGTTTTGAATGAATATGGTCTTGTTTAATAGAGTATATAGATCCGGATTGGTGAAACTTCAAAATTTGGAAAATAATTCTATTGGTAAAATGATAAAATTTGTGAATGAACACATGCGTGCATGGAAATTGACCAATATCCCTAATATTTTAGTCGATTTTTCGATAACTCCTTATGGATGTGTATAGTTCTTTAACGTTTAATCTATTAAGGAAGATTCTTAGGTGATCTCATATACCTTTATGCGACGTGCAACTTGCAGTTTTGCAGAAAATCGCCGAAAATTCTAAAATTCTTATCAAAAATTTCATCGAAATGACATAACGGACATTTCCTCATAAATAGTTTAATGCCAACGTAATAGTGCGGTAAATTTACGCACTGGAAGTTATAATTGCGAATTTGAAAATTTTCTATGTACATCTCAAGCATATAGGTAACTAAGCATAGTATTTTCGGCTCCTTAAATCAATGAGTACCAAGCTCGTTTTGTTTGTATAGCAGGCAAATACCTATTTAAATGCAAATTTTTCCATTTTGCGAAGATGGTGCTTTTGGTTGTCACATTCTCCCGGCCTAAAAGAAAATTCAGTGACAACACATGTCAAACTTTAAACTGCTATTTGGTACCTTTATAGAGAGGGTGTTTAGTTATAGCAAACAAAATCACAAAGTAAAGTGATAGAAGGAGTTGCATTGAAGATTGAAATATAGGAGGGACTATAATGATTGTGGTCCTTAGGCAGCCGTATATACAGGATGGCTGGAATATAGGATGGACTGGACGTTTGGTGGTATGAAATATTGGAAAAAATGTGAAATTAAAATTATATATGGTGACTAAAAAACTGTTATATGATGTGGACATAAGCGAATCATATACAGGATGGCTGAAATATATGCTGCAGTTGACTTATATTAATACAGTGTGATTAAAAAAATTATTTCTTTTATAGCCCATAAGAAGTGGCATAAAGTGTGGAGAGGAATTAATGTTACACAGGACGATAATATAAAATGTAAAAAATGAACTAATTTATGGGCTAGCGCACAAGGAGTTATATACTATAGTTGAAATATAGGACGGATTTGACTTCGTAAATATGGGATGGATACTCCGTCCTATAGAAGGCAGCTAACAAATTTATGCTTCTCCGTGGGCAGAAGTATGTACAGGATGGTTGGTACATAGGTAGGAGTGGAATTATCTATAGTTATACAGGGTTGTCAAAAAAAGTTGAAAAAAGGTTACATGGCGTAGTCCATAAGGCATAAATATATTTTGGGCTTATTAAGTCAGCGAGTACTAGTACATTTTGTTCGTAATGATTTACCTGTCAATTTAAATGAGAAAGTATCATTGTGTAATGTTGAGGCTCTCGATATTACCTGGTTCTGTCTATTAAGGTTATACATACAAAATAAAAAATAAAGAATGAAAACTACCTGAGTTCAAAAATACTAAAAAGTTGAAAATAAAACATTTTTAAAAAATATATTACCGACTTCTACCTGTAACTAAGAAGCTAAAAATAATGATAACAAAATACAACTCTAGCAAATAAATAACATATTCAATGTTGTTAGGTACCTACCCAGGAAATAAAAAATGTAAACATTAAAAGGTGCTCATTCCGTACAAATTAATTACCTACCAATCTAGTATATTTTTGAAATCGGTGCCAAGCAACAATCAAGTTTGATGAATTAGTAGATAAGTACGCAATGAAGGATTTTAGATTTGCTTGGCACCGGCTTCAAAATATACTAGATTGGTAGGTAATTAATTTGTACAGAATGAGCACCTTTTAATGTTTCTTTACTTCCTGGGTAGGTACTTAACAACACTGAATGTGTTATTTATTTGCTAGAGTTAATAACAAAATATGTTATAATTATTTTTAGCTTTTTATTTATAGGTAGAAGTCGGTTATATATTTTTTTAAATGTATGGAACTAAATGAAATAAAAGATGTTTTATACAAAAAGGAGATGGAGAAGAAACCCTAATTAATGTTCTTCTTTAGTGCGTTTATCTCAAAACTGTCATACTGCCATATTTTTCTTGTGAATAATATTTCGCATCAATTCACTTGAATCTCTTCTTTAGCCCTTTCGTTTGTTTAGTTTACTTGATGTACTTTTAAGGAATATGCAGCTTTTCTGAAACGACATCGAGCTTTTTAGACCTGCCCTTTTCATTAAAGTCGATAAAAATGTAATCTGTAATGTAATGCAATTCATAATACTGACATATTTAATTTCTTTATTTTTTGAATATTGCTCTAGAATTTCTCCTTCCTTTATTCATACTTGCCTTACTTCCTGTACCATTATTCCTGTCATCTTTATATGTTGAAGTTGTTTTTATATTACCTTATTTGGGATATAATCAACCAGGAAATACTCGTATTCATGGTTTGCTAGAGATATGCTTGCCATTTCGAGTTTTGATGTCAACTAAATAGGTTTCACACTGCCTTACCAACAATTAATAGACAGACGTTTTGACACTATTATTATGTTTTTGAGATATATGACATTAGATTTGAAAAACTTTGCGTCGTTTTTGATATTTTTAGTGTTTATATTTTAATAATTTTGACATTGTGCTCACATTTCATTAATTCAGAACTTTTAACATTTTCTAGATTGTTCTGATATCTAACTAATTTTTACGTAAAATCGTGTCTACATATTAAAGAAAAGAATCAATAGATTTCAACTCGCCAATTGAGAGAATAGTACCAGTACGGAACAGCCAAATGGAATAAATTCGACGAATAATTTGGTCAAGTGCGAGTTGGACTCGCATAATAACTGTTCCGTACCACCTTCAAGATTCTAATATTCCAGTTTCAGACAAGTAGGGAATGAGTGCATTTTCTTATATTTACCCTAATATCTTTTAAAGGAAGCGTTTTAAATTTGTAAAAAATATACAATTTGATTTTCCACACATAGACTTTTTATTTTATCTGCTTCAGGATTCGCTTGATTTTTATCAGAATACGTATGTATTTAATTTTCTAATTTGGCCCTCAAAAATTAACATTAGAGTATTATTTTACTAATAAAATTTCAGAGAAGCCTTTTATAATCTACTGTCTGAGTTTTGAGGCTCTGTAGATTGGAAGATAAAGGGCAAAATAGGTCAAGTTTTAAATTATAAATTATTAAATCTGTTATTCAAATTATTTAAAAATACAAATAAAATATAATTTTCTAAATTTAAATAGTGTAGTTTCTAAAGTGGAAATTAAGTCGATTTCTATTAATATATTTTAAACAAATGATTAATAATATGGTATACTTGTAATTCACATAATGAGCTTTTTATCTGATATATTACATGATGCGTTTGAAAATTGAATTTTTATTTTCCATTTAATTGTATAATTTGTCCCTAAAATTACTATGGGATTTTTCTAATAATTTTTCTTATAAATTTCAAGTGAGCCGCAGTATCCTTAATTATTTTCAAAATTTTGGGTAGTATAGTTTCGGAAATAAGGAGAGAAATAAAAAAAAATTATATCTTTATGTTAATATCTTGTAAACAATTAATTTTAAAAATATGAAAGATATATATTTGTTTTCCTCATAATAAGCCCTTTCAGTTGATTTATTGCATGATGCGTTAAAGAAATATTTTTTTTATTTTCCGTTTAATTCTATAATTTGACCCCCAAAATGAATATTAGGGGTTTCTCCTTATTTTTCTAGTAAAGTTCAGGTGAGGGGCTATACCTCCATTTTTTTTCAAAATTTTCCACCTTATGGTTTCGGAGATAAAGGGGAGGGGAGAAGGGGAAAAAATATATTTTTGTTAATATATTTAAATTAATTTTATTTTAAAAATATGAAAAAAATATATTTGTTTTGTCATAATGAGCCCTTTCATTTGATATATAACATGATGGGTAAGAAACAATTTTAATTTTATTTTTTCCATTTAATTCTATAATTTGCCCCCCCCCCCAAAATAAATATTAGGGGTTTCTCCTTATTTTTCCAGTAAAGTTCAGGTGAGGGGCTATACTTCTCTTTTTTTTCAAAATTTTCCAGCTTATGGTTTCGGAGATAAAGGGGAGGGGAGAAGGGGAAAAATATATTTTTGTTAATATATTTAAATTAATTTATTTTAAAAATATGAAAAAAATATATTTGTTTTCGTCATAATGAGCCCTTTCATTTGATATATAACATGATGGGTAAGAAACAATTTTAATTTTATATTTTCCATTTAATTCTTTAATTTGCCCCCCAAAATGTATATTAGGGATTTCTCCTTATTTTTCCAGTAAAGTTCAGGTGAGGGGATATACTTCTCTTTTTTTCAAAATTTTCCAGCTTATGGAATTGTAGATAAGGGGTGGGGGGAATGCGTAATTTTTTTTATATATTTGTTAATATCTTTTAAATTATTTATTTTAAAAATATTAAAAAAATATATTTGTTTTTGTCATAATGAGTCCTTTCATTTGATATATAACATGATGGAATAGAAATAATTTTAATTTTATATTTTTCATTTAATTCTGTAATTTGCCCTCAAAATTAAAAGTAGGGTTTTTTCCTTATTTTTCCAGTAAACTTCAGGTCAGACCCTATACCTAAATTTTTTTCAAAACTTTACATTTTATAGTTTCGGAGATAAGGGGAGGGGAATGGGTAAATTTTCGTGTATTTCCGTTAATATCTCTTTAATTGATTTTTTTTAAATATTAGAAAAATATATTTGTGTTCCTCAGAATGGTACCTTTCATTTGATGTATTACGTGATGCGTTTGAAATTTTTATTTTTAAATTTTCATTTAATTCTATAATTTGCCCCCAAAAAATTAATATTAATGATTTCTCCTTATTTTTCCTGTTAAGTTCGGGCAACGTTCTATATTTCCTATTTTTTCAAAATTTTAGGCTCAGTAGTTTCGGAGATCAGGGGGGAACTGTCAATTGTTTTAGTTTTCCCCCCAGAAGTACCCCTAAACTCAAAATTTCTTCTGTTACGATATGTACTCCTGATCTGCTCACCAAACCATACATTGATACCAAATTTCAAGCTCTTCCGTCCAGCACTTTAGGAGAAAATTGCTGTGATGTGACAGAGGCAGAAATCCGGAGCGATATTATAAGGGTATCCGTATATTCTATATACGGAACCCTAATAAAGGAGGGCTTGTAGGGAAAAAAGCCCCTGTATATTATTTATTTCTTGAATTCTCCAGAAAATTCTGGACATAATTCATGTAGAATGTTCTACACCTATCCTCAACTATTTTGTAAATATTACGTGTTTTCAGATTTATCACAAAATTTAACATTAAAAAAAGAAAATTATTTTATTTCACAAATTCGCTACATTACACTCAATACTAATTCCCATTTAGCTCGTGATATTGAGACAGTAAGCAAAAACGATTTCTGCATTCCTTTTTACTGAAATGAAAATAAACAGTTTTATTTATTTTCGTCAAAACTTATAGCCTTTGCATTTTGTTGTTTGCTTGCATGACAGTGGTGATCGGTGTCAATGCTACTGTCCTTTGAATTTCGTTAACTGTACGTAATAATATCAGAAAAATGGTTCATTTAACAGAAATGCACAAAATAACCATTCTACAAATGATTGGTTATGGAGATAACACGGCACAAATGCAAGTTTCTTGCTTATTTCACGAAAATGTTCCAAATTTGTCGCCTGTATCCCACGGAACAATTAGTAAAATAGAAAAGCAGTTTCGCGAGCTTGATCATGTAAGACGATTTCAATAGGAAAAACGTATTTCTGTGAACAAATGATGTTAGATAACAAAACTAAACCCTTCAACTTAGATGACCAAAAAAGACGAATCACACCGCGATTAGATCACGCCTGAGATGTTGAGTAATGTTAGAAGACCTTTCTATACCAGATCAGCATGTTGACAAGACGTTTGCGGCGATCACTTTGAACATTTCCTACATCGACATTAATGCATTTTTGTTTTTTTTTATATTATTAAGAAATAATCAGTATTACTTATTAGGTTTTTAGTGTAATGTAGCGAATTTGTTAATTAAAAAAAATTACTTTTTTAATGTTAATTTTTGTAACAAATCTGATAACACTTAATATTTCCGAAACAGTTGAAGATAGGTATATGACATTGTATGTGAATTATGTCTAGAATTTTCTGGAAAATCAAAAAATATATATACAGGGCTTTGCATTTAAAATACGAAAGTTGGTATTGGCCACCGTCACATGACACACCTTTAAAAATACAAATCGACGTGTCCAAGCGTTTTTCCCAACACACCCTCCTGTATACAGTAATGTTCATCGCTGAATAACTTTCTGTTTCCCTAAATGTAATAGTAACTTCATTGCACACCCGCTTATCGAAAAACTGAAATATCGAAAAGTGACAAACACGACTCCAGTAATTTGAAGATTTAATCTAATAATTTTAATCCTTTAATACATTAAATTAAAAGCATTTCTGAAAAAATAACCCACTTGCGGTCTTTCTCTGGAGTTATCTTCAAGCTCTATCTGATTTTGTTTTAAAACCTAGTCACAATACTTTCGCGAGGTCATTGTATTACGAGTTACATACTTTTTCATTTCAGGAAAGACCTAATAAAGTACTCTAATAGAAAAAGATATTGTTATCATCATTTATAATTTGCTAAAATATATAAATTCAAATAATAAACCCCGTAAACAGAGGGGCTAAGAAGCTCAAGCCCTCCCCAGGAGCAACTAGATAATGATTATTCTAATTAAACTTTTTAGCAAGTAATTCACTACCTAAGGTAACATTTTCTTCCTAGAATGGTTTGGTATTTTGTCTTTATTTTGCTAAAAATTGCCTTCAGCAGAACAAAGACTCTCCCAAAAAACAACCTTGAATCCAGAACACCTCATAAAAATATCAACTAAGTAAAATATATTAATTTCCATTAATTTATCGAAATATTGCATATTAACGCAAATTCCAAACATTCAATTTCTTTTTCACTGCCATTTAAAGTCTGCTATATGATTAATGAATAGCAAATAGTTTTGGCAATGTATTTACTGTCGTAAATTTGCATTAGAAGAACATTTTTTCATTCTAAAAATAGTAAGAGAAAAGGGTTGAATTGCTAATACAGACCTTGACCAACGAAATGGAATATTGGAAACGGTATTATAGCGGTAACTCTTTAAACATGCATATAAAACCGAGAGTCGTTCACGAAAACATTACCATACACTATTGTTAGGTAATCAATCTTTACGGTATTAGAATGCAAACGAAAAGCATAATTGGTGAAAATATATTGTACCAAAGGATTTTTCGGAGTTCCTATCTGTATTTGTTTTATACGAATTACAATTGTTGGATTGTTGTTACTTTATATTTGTCTCAAATATAGGTAATAATTTTTTCACCTATCAGTTGAGTAATATCTAGTTGTAAATTAACCGATGCCTCACAGTCTATAATTGTTTAAAATTGTATTTTAGTTTTGCTTCTCTCAAAAGGTCTTATTATCTAGTAAAAGAATTATAATCCAGTCAGTGACTTTGAAACCTCCGAAATGTTTCGATCCAGACTGATTAAGATGAACAGAACAGATACTAACCACCGATAAAAGATCTCATTTGTGTGCGAATTCAAAAATTTTCAAGAACTTTAAATAAAAAAACTCACAGGTTTGTCGCCCTTGAAGTTCCATATAAAATAAATTGTTAAGCATTTTGATAGCTGCTAAATTTAGGAAATTAATAAATTCTGCTGTGTGCTGTGTGTATTTAAATGTTGAAAATTTGCAGTTAATAATAATTAATATTATACATCGTAAAAGGGTTTTCTCCAAACCAGGGGCGGCAGTCCCTTAAATGCACTCGTGCGCTGAACCTCCAAATTTAATAAGCTTTTAATAAGGTTAAAATAAAAATCAACACAAAATGTTTAATAAATATCATGTCAATAACAACGAATTTATCAAAAAACAATTTAAGCTCGAATCCAAACTTATATTAAGACTTATATTCGCTAGAAAGCATATTTCACCATGCACTTCGGCTAGCGCATGGTGAAACTTATATAGCTTATATGAGATATGATATAACACGCTTAGCGCGTGAAATAGAAGATAGTTAATGCATAGTTAATGCAAACTATATGAAATAATGGGCTGATTCTCGTACGCCGCACGGAGACACCGAGCTGTGCTGATGCTGATATTGACCGGACGTATCCGAACGTTTCAATAATTCAAATTTTTGTTTACGTGATTTAATTAGTGGTTGCTTTGTTTTTGTCCTCGTAGTCTATGAAATAATATTTAATATACAGAGTGTGTGTGTGTGTTTACATAACTGTTAAAATGAGTATCAACTTTAACATTGACTATATAAAAAACATTAATAAATCGTTTCAAAACAAATTAGATATAAAATTGGCTGGTCCACCTAAGATATATCTTATTTGAAAACAAGGAGTTTAAAATTAAAAATAAAGTATTTACATCAAGTTTTAAAAGTGAAATTTATAATAAAAAGAAATGGTTGTGTGGATGTGATCGTAGCAAGACATTATTTTGTTTTCCTTGCATTATTTATGGCGGGAAATCAATTTTGACGGAAACTGGAGTGTAGGATTAAAACGTTTCTTAGAATTACGAAGTCTCAGGACTGGCTAAATGCTCTTTCTGGGCTTAGTATTGAAAAATATGTTCACTCAATGCCAGACTATAACAAAAGGTCATTGAATATTTAGCTTTCGAAAAAAGTCGACGAATATTTTAATTAACAAAAAATAAGTGCAGTATTTACAAAGCTATAATTTGTTTTGTTGCATCTGTGAACCGCAATATTTGACAAGTTAAGTGCACTACCAGTTTCATAACTCACCACAAAATAAACAAAACAGCTGCCTCCTCCTGGAGCTGATAAAGCTGCCGTGAGCCTTCAAAACTTCCCATAAACTTGCCTCCCACTCTGTGACAATTTTTTTTCTCATTGACCCCTAACTGCAGAATAAGCTGGATACGCCCCTGTTTGGAATTACTGCATATTTCAATGGCAAAGAAACTATGAAAAAATAGAATGTTAAATTAAAATATTTGATAATATGATTTGAATTATTATGTAACTAGTTCAATGGAGAGACGATTTTGTTATTACGATTATTTTATAATGCCTCTTTTCTTAAATTATGTTCCTGAAATTGTGTTTAATATCTTTGACTTGAAAACGAGAAAGTATGTTATTCAGCTTAATTAGTGGCAGCCCACTATACAACTAAAAAAAATTCTGAACCAAATGCAATTTGTTTTCTATAAACATGTAAACTTCTTTAGGTACTTATTCTATTACTCATCTCAGTTTAAATGTTTTTTGTAAAAAATAATGCAAAGAATTGTTTAATCAAGGTGAGCAACATATACACTATTCATATATTTTCTGGTTTAGGGTGTTGTTTTGTCACTAAACAACATGTCCAATAATTACGGTGTGCTAATTTTTTTAATGTATACGTTTTATCTATAGTGAAGGTCTATTTATTTTAATTAATTATAAGAACGAATCTAATATTTAACCTCATAAATTCAGAACCCTGAGGAATGAAACAACATATCTCTGAAAGCTAGGTTATGAAATAAACAGCTATAACATAAAATTGAATCAGTCAACATACCTTAACCCTGAACTATATATACAGGGTGTAAACGGTTTGAGTGCAAAGATTTTGAGGATCAATACTTCAGGTGAAAACAAATCAAAAAGCTTTATAACATTTTCAGAAATAAACTATAGTTTTGCCAAAAAAAATGAAAAAGTTAGAAGTTCTGTAGCCTTTATTACAGTGAATAATAGATTATTTCCGGCTTTAAAATGATTGTAAAGCTAAATATGTAAATACTCAATAGCGTATACACCTTTAATAACTAAGTATTAACAAAGAAAATTATTATTTAAACTCTAAATATTATTTAATCTCTAAATACGTTTCTCCGATCAGATGTGGCAACATAGCATATACTCAGTACTACAGCTGGCCGCTGCCATGAATACTTTTTTGCTGCCCGGTTCTTTTAAGAAAGTGAAAGTGATTTTTGCGTGACATTCGACATAGCGTAAGTTATTTGATTTTCATTTTAAAATATAAATTGGAAAAATAAATAAAATCTGTTGTGAATTGTGAGTTCGAGTGTATTATTTTGTGACAAACAGTGACAATCATACAATTAGGTAAAGACCTGACATGCTATTAATTTGTGGGGAAAGCAAATGCAATAACAAGAATTTTGAATTTTGAATATTTACTATAAATAATCCGTTTGCTCGCCAGAAGTCTATCATAATGACATCCTGCAGATCAAAGGTTTTTATTTGTCTAAGATAAGTAATAATTGTTTAATATAGTTTGTATCGCATTATTTTTGTATCATAATGTAAACAACTTTGTATCCTCCCTTCTTCAACTTGATGCATAAAATAAATCGCCAAATATAAATATTCATTTCAACACATAGATATTAAAAGGGTACATTTTTGAAAATAATATTTCATAAAATTTTATGTACCTAAATAAATCTACCGGCACTCGAAACTATGAAATTATTTAATACAAAAAAATAACAGGTGTTCATTTTTTGTGGTGACTCATTCCTTTATTATTCACGCTACAAGCAAATCTCATTTTAGCGCGACGTTGCCACATTGACAATAATTTACTTAACATGTATTTCAAATTTTCTTGCTTATTAAGGCCTTTAGACCATAGTGTTATAAGAGTTTTTTGTTTTGTTCATTTATTTTTCAAAATAGCGAAATTTTTTTGTTTTTATTTTTTCGCAGATCAAAAATCTGTATGTTAGAATTCAAATCTCGATATGATAACTCGTTTACCTGATTTTGGTCCTTTAACGATCTGATCCAAACATTATAAATTGTCAAAGTGTATTTAATATAAATACACTATAAAGAAGAAGAAAATCCGTAGCATCCTCGATTTCTACTTCACCGTATTCTGAGATTTATTTTTCTTTTCGTTTCTTATGTACAACAACATTAACATTGGACAATAATGATTACACAGCTCTACAAAAAATCATGTTTTTTTTGTTGCCTTGAATATCTTAGCAAATTTGGATGTTTCAACTGCCCAGATTAATTCATGAAAGTATTGAATGTGCTCTTGTTTTTATGATTATTACATATCTTCTATTTTGATAAATTATCGGCTTGTTAGTAACAAAATTTATTTGTCCTGTCTTGATTAGGGTTATACGCAACTTTTTCGCGCATACAAATTTCACGTGATCTCCTCTCTCAGGCCCTTTACCCAGCAGAATAGCTGAGATCTCAGTTAATTGACAGTATTGAAGTACTTAAACGTTCATATGTATAAGTTAACATATGTAATTGTTTTGTTTCATTTACTGAATGTTCAATCTAATATATTTGTCTTGTCTTTTAAAACATGAATGTTTATATAACAAAAAAACAAAAGAGAAATATCACAAACATTGTGAAAGAGACTTATGCTGAATATTGCGATTTTAAAATGGACAAACTAGATAAACCATAAGTTTCTCATACAATATGTAAGTCTTGTGTTGAGTCTTTACGGTTATGGAAAAAAATGAGGACGTGCTGGATTACATTTTGGTATTCCTATGATCTCGATGGAGCCTAGAAATACTTTTAATGTTTATTACTTTTACGTAGCAGATGTGAATGTGAAAGGTTTTAATCCAAATCAAACATGGAGATATTCAGACCAAATTATGGAATGTCTTCGATGGCACATTCCATAGAATATTCAAAAAAAATGTATGAATTAGATGTTGCGGTTTTAGTTCAATGCTGGTTCAATGCAAGTATATAATTGACGAATGACCTTTAGCGGAACAATCAATAAACACGTGCGGTCAAATAAACGAATCACCAAATAAAAGTTATCACTAACCTTTTACGTCCGGAAGCTCTGGTGTTTTCTTGGTTCTTCTTTCTTCTGAGGCTAGCCCCGTAATAGCAGGAACAGTTTCTTAGAGCTTCGTCTGGACAACACGTTACACAAAAAATAGCGACGTAATGTTCATTGATTGAGCATACAAAAAAATGCGGGTTTAACAACAAATGATGCGCTTTTGTAAACACAAAAGAAACAAAATGAAAGCGGTTTAGCGGTCGTTACGAACGAAGCTACTAACTCGCGAAATCGTAACGCAAACAACAATAATAAGCGTCGTCTCTTCAGACGGAATCAAAAATGTGTCCGAATAATTCGGAGCATAATACACGAATCTCCCGAGCGTGCTAACAGCTAGGGATTCGAACCACGAATCTACGCACACCACAGTCTACAATATGTCCTGTTTTACACAATAAAATTCTCTCTCGGCCTACTTATGTTTCAAAAGTAATTCGCATGACCTCAGAAACAATGATGTTGCTAAAATCACAAAAATTGGTTCAGTCTACAAGTGGAGGTGAATGGGAGGGTGAAACATCTACGCCAAAGCTATTTTCTCAAAATGAACTCAGTGATTTAATACATATCTCAATTTATCAAAAAAACAGGATCAAAACTGTTAGTATCAAGATTGGAAGAAAGAAATTTATTAGCACCAGCAGTAGCAATTACTGCATATGGAATGCGAGAAAGTGAATTATTACTTACTTTTAGTGAAAATGAAGAACTGGTGTGCTGTAATCTTATCGCAAAGCTGCTTCTAGTCATGAACTTAAAGGAATACAAATCTAGTGAGTGGCGCCTTTTATTGACAGTTATAACAGAAGTTTAAAATGAGTCTTACTGCACAATGAAAATAAATTTTCATCAATTCCAATTGCCCTTTCAAAAAAACTCAAAGAAGAATATAAAATTATTAAAAAAAAAATAATTACTCGGAGCATCAAAGGCGTGGAATTGAAAATGTTTAATTTTTTGCTAGGTCAACAAAGTAGATACATGAAATAAATACTCTTGCTAAGACCCTTGCTACCCTTTTATGTGTGACAGTACAGGAAAGCAACTTCACTGGAAACAAGATGTTTGACCTGTAAGATATTCTTTAACGATAGGTAAAGTCAACGTAATAAGAGAGTCGTTGGTAAGAAAAGGCAAAACCATACTTCGACCATTACATATTAAGTTAGGAATGATAAAGCAATGTATCAAAGGAAGAAGATTGTTTTAATTTCATTTGTATAAAAATTCTGAAGCTTAGTATGGAAAAGTTGAAAGGTGGAATATTTGATGGTCCTTAAATACTCCAATTAATGAAAGGTAGAGATTTTATGAAAGTTATGACGGTGAACCTGTGAAAACTTTTGTCTTGGTAGTCGAAAATTTCCTAGATAACCACAAAACACCAAATTAAGAAGAAATTGTGCAAAATATGCTGACAAACTTTCAGACTCTAGGAGCAAATATGAGTATCAAGTTACACTACCTCCGCAATCATCTAGAAAAATTTCAGGATAATTTAGGATTCAGGGTCGGTGAGATCGTCACATGATAGCAGATTACTTCTGGTCCTTAAAAGAGATTGTCCACTAGAAAAGTATAAAAGAAACTCTCATAAAAGGCGCTTTATTGAAATATGTCATATGTTTTCGACATTTTTATCTGTGCTTAAATTAAATTTAAATTTAACAATAAACGAGAGCAAATCTTACAAAATCCTTGTCAGTTTCATGAATTCTGAGCATAAATATATCCAAAATCGATCTTATATCTAACCACTGTAGACCAGTGTTATCTATCTGAACCTTCGACCGCAGCCTAATCAATTGGCGTTAAAATAATGATCTTTAGATCTAAAGAAGGCGATACAAGTAGATATCGGAATCATAAAAAAGTAGGATACCTTTCCGCAAAATTAACAATCGTTAATGTGCATTTTTCCTTTTATTAACTTCACCATTCTTTAATCCAATCTGCACTTTAATTTCCGCAGAGCAATATATATTTTTATATTTTTTTATTTTTAATTCAGCAAATTTCGCATCTTTTTTTGTTTTACAATAATTGGTTGTATTCTTTATTACTAATTAACTTTAATTCACGATAAGGAAATCCGGCCGACAATTTACATGTTGATTACAATCTCATGAGAACCGAAATCTTTGCATATAAAAAACATCGTATAAATTATAGTAATTGTGAAAATTGCCATAAACTATTCTACACCGCAATTAAATTCACGTCAGATTTTAGGGTAACGTCAATTCTAGAATCTTCATAAAAATTATACGATAATGACACGAGTCTGCTAATGATAGATTACTCTCTATAACAAAACAACTTAGTGACATTCAGAAATCCCATCAGTTCGATGTTTAGGAGAATAAAACTTTCATGACCTTTGGCCGGCATGCTCGTACCGAAGGGGTTGGGGCGAAAAATATAGTATACAACCTAATATCCATTTGCAGGATAGATACTGCAGAGTGTTGAAGTGAAAAGTTTTGTGCATCGGAAGTCTCAACTTCTGGGTGAGTCATTAAACGATCTTGTCACTACACGCCTTTCCAAATATTGGGTTTTAGAACCTTTCAAATTATTTAATAAGTACAATTATTTCCGTATGCAAAAAAAGCAATGTTTGTCACTATTTTTTTTATCAGCTTTCAAAAATTAATTAATTGTTTGTGTGTTTTAGACACGGGATTAAATTTCGTTAAAAGAAGTTTTTATATCAAAACTCCCAAAAACAATATTATCTTGATATTTTATCGAAATTAAGCTCCACAAGTTTGTTTAAACAATATTTTATAATGATAAGATACATTTATTCTAACAAAACATTCATATTCGCGATTACATTAAGTAATCTTATATATAAAAATGATTTGGATGTGCGTTAGTCTCGCTAAAACAAAACTCACCGATTTCGATATTTTTTGTTTCGGTTGTTATAATAATAAAAAATAACTAAATTTGAGTGCAAGTCCCCACTGTCACCACCTGACTATAGTATACCTACACATACGTGCTTTGTTTACATTAGACCAAAAATTTTGTATTAGATAAATCAACTTGTATGTTTGACAAAACTAATGACTTAATGAACTACTGCGAACCTCTGTGATTTTTATAACCGTGAACAGAAACAAACCAACAAAATTGCATATAGATATATACCAAAAATAATCCTTTTTGTTTGGTAAATATCTATACAGGGTGTTCCTAAATTGGAGGTACAAACGAAAAGGGGAGATTCTTTCAGTAGTTTTAGGAAGAAAAAGTCCCTTAAACATGGGTCCGCAAACGTTTCGTTTTCAAGATACAGAGTGTTAAAGTTTGAATTTTTTTCAAGTTTTTTTCTCATAGTATTTGCACTTCACAAGATATTCAAATGAAATTTGGTCTAGATATTACAATTAAGAGTTTACACCTTGTGACATGCCAATTTCGATTGCAAATCTACAGGGTGATATTTTTTCGGGAACACTGTCCTCTGTTGTCCTTCAGAACTTTTTTTGGTGAGCCACTGGTACTTTCAAAAATTGTAAAAAAAAGCTTTGTTGTTATACCAAACTTTATGTTCTTTTGTAGTTTTGTCGTATCTACTACCGGTTTCGAGAAAAAAAATTTGAATGATTCTCTTGAAATCCTCAGAAAATTCCGAATTGTCATAGAAATCTAGTTACCTACCTAGTAGGCTGTGGTCAATGAATAAATTTATTGTTAGTTTTGACACATCAAATTAAACTCCTGTGTTTTGAAAATTAAAGATGGTTGCATTTTAATATCAAAACATGCAGAATTTTACGAATTCCGAAATGGCTGACATGCATTTCATGTATGGTCTTGCAAATGGTAATTCAAGAGAAGCTAAGCGTCTTTACATGGAACGCTATCCCAATAGAGTGATGCCTGGTCATCAGATGTTCTCTAATATTCACAGGCGTCTTTCAAAAACTGGCTCTTTTTCTGCGAAAAACATTAATGCAGGTAGACCACGAAGTGTGAGAACACCACGACTCGAAGAGGTAGTGCTGAACGAAATAGAAGAACATCCAGGAACCAGTACAAGAAAAAATAGTGTTACCTTAAATACAAGTCATCAAGTTGTTTGGCGGGATCTTGCGGGATTCTTTGCTCTATCCTTATCACATTCAGAGGGTGCAGGCGCTCTTGCCTCGAGATTGCCATCCAAGAATTATTTTTTGTCAGTGGTACCTCAACAGACTATTGAACAATCCTCATTTTGATTGCCAAATCCTATTCACTGATGAAGCCTGTTTCTCAAGGACTTCAATCATAAATTTTCATAATGAACACATATGGGCTGAGGAGAATCCACATGAAATTGCAGAAGCTTATTTTCAAGAGGAATTTTCATTAAATGTGTGGGGTGGTAATATTGGCGATTTTGATTGGTCCTTTCTTCTTGCCAGGGCGACTTACTGGTCAATCATACAGACATTTTTTAGAGAACGATTTGCCCTTGTTATTGGATGATATAACTCTTATGATGCGACATGAAATGTGGTTCATGCACGACGGTGCTCCTGCTCATTTTTCACTTTTGGCTCGGGAGTATTTGAACGAAAATTATGTAAACAGGTGGATTGGACGAGGTGGACATCAGCCATGGCCCGCCAGATCCCCAGATTTAAATAGTTTAGATTTCTTTCTATGGGGCCATCTGAAATCTCTAGTGTACATAACGCCAGTGAATACAATTGCTGTAGTTTAGTTCCTTTGTGGTTATTTAGTTTTTTTTATTATGATTAAACGACGACAAAACTACAAGAGAACATAAAGTTTGCTATAACAACAAAGCTTTTCTTTACGATTTTTGAAAGTACCAGTGGCTCACCAAAAAAAAGTTCTCAACAGTGGACAGTGTTCCCGAAAAAATATCACCCTGTAGATTTGCAATCGAAGGTGTAAACTCTTAATAGTAATATCTATGCCAAATTTCATTTCAATATTTTGTGAAGTGCAGATACTATGAGAAAAAAACTTGAAAAAAATTTAAACTTTAACACTCTGTATCTTGAAAACGAAACGTTTGCGGACCCATGTTTATGGAACTTTTTCTTCCTAAAACTATTCAAGGAATCTCCCCTTTTCGTTTGTACCTCCAATTTAGGAACACCCTGTATACAATTTTGTTAGTTTATTTCTGTTAATATTGTGTCAAGTGTGTTTTTTACACTGTTTTTGACTGATGTACTACAAATGGAAAGATTGAAATATTAAATGGGTGTCACTATTGTTTTAAGGAGAATTTAATATCTTCGAAATAGAAAGTAATACGGGTTAAAATCTTGATCTCTCTTGATCTCTTGATAGTCTCCTAAAGTAAATAGAAGCGGGTTTTATCATTTTGCGAAAATTCAGTTTCCGATAGGGACAAGTGGGCAATTTTTTAAGAAAAAAATCACTGTCTCGTGAAGCGAAAATAATACGAGAATTATGATATAAGTTCTTTAAATTAACAGAAAATTGATCTGAAATTTTGTGGAATTTCTATAATTAAAAGGGGGCTCAATAATTTTTAGGATACACAATATATTGAAGGTGTGCACGAAATTCATTGGATGAAAATTGATAAACTGACTCTTTTCTTGAAATGAATAAAAACATTATTCGTCGTTTTGCCAATATTGAATTTATGGAAGGGATGGGGACTGAAAAGTGTTGAATATCTGATTAATAGCAAGTGAATCTTAAAAAAATAGAAAATGTCGGAAATATAAGAAATGATAAGTGACAAAAACTTATTAAATGAAAATAAATTTCAAAAAAGGCAAAAATAAAACTGCTAAATGTTGAAAATGTCAAAAATATTAATAACGCCAGAAATATTAAAAATGTAAGTGATATAGAAAAGGAAAAACTGTAATATCAAATATCAAAAATCTCAAACACGTCAAATGTGTGTTGCTACCTATTTTAAATACCAAAATAATGTATTTTTAGAGGCCGTTGTAGCCATATAATGTATGGGATGTGAAAATTACAAAATGAAAAAATGTTCAAGTAAGTCAAAACCGCCCATTTATCTAGAACGTGCGAAGCCGGGACGGGTCAGCTATTACATTTTATTTTCCTATTTCAACTACCAGAGAGGTGTTATTGGATTCACCTGGAATCCTGTGGAAAGTGATACTGTTTTAAACTTGAATGTTTAATGTTTGCCTTTTAATCACTATGGAATAAGGTGTTTCGTAAATCAATGTATAGTCTCACCTTCCTGAGAAGTCAGTTGTACTGGATAAACACCCTACCGTTGCCGAAATCTGTCCATATGTTTGATAATTTCAATAGGTGGTTTCCTCCAAGGGGAGAGGTGTTCTTCGCTAGACTGATGGTAGTGAATGATGGCTTCTTCCACTTTATTCTGCAAGTAATTTTCTAACCACAATACCGTATAAACCCCTTTTTACACATATTTTTTCGATTTTCTCAAAAACTGGATGTCTTATATAATAGAGTAAGTAATATGCAGAACCAAGTCGGAATACTAATTTGTTTTTAAAATATTCAGTTATGTTCAATCATTTTAGATAAACCAGTGGAAAGGCAATGAACAGCACTCCTTAAATAATTGTTTTTACACATTTTCTGAAAAACGTTAAAACTCACGTTATAGAAAATTATATGATAGCTTTCCGTATTATTCCTTAATGCAATACAATTTAACTCATCAAAACGTTTTAAGCCGTTTGTGAGCAATTGCTGAGCACACATACAAAGAAGATATCAAGGAATTGATTACTTACTTTTTCGAAATCAGTTAGAAATATATCTATATATATTGAAAATTGTGTATTTTTAAAACTAGTGTAGTTTATTCGTCATTTCCCGCTACACCTATCGCACCCAAAATTGCAATTATTTTCTGCACTATGTACCTCGAGTGTGAGTACATCGATGACACTAAAAGCTCTAGAAGTAATAACAAAAAAGGACACCAATACAAAATTTCCTGAAAATGTGGACAATTACCGTGAATAAAATTGTTAAAGGTCGGAAACAGATGTTGCTAAAAAAAGTCAAACATGAAATTCTTAGTACAAGGTCAGATTATTACCACTGACAAATTTATTAAGCATAAGGTAAATATTGAACCAAACAAATCTAAACATAGGAACAAGGGTTAATCATATTGTAGAAATTACCTTCTCTCGGAAAAACTACTTCATAAAACCACAAAAGTAACTTAACTAAAACACAAAAATATTAATTTTCTATAAAAATTAATTAGTCATTTGAAGGCAGTGCCAATTTGAGCATAAAATTAATTAGTTTAAATAATTAGTATATTTTCATATATTGAAATGAATATACAGGGTTTTATTTCAAAACTAGCCACCCAAAATTACTTCTAAAATATTACTAAAAGAAAAAAAAATGCAATAATTTATATTTACGGGGGGATACATTTTACACGTATCGGTCACCCTGCAGTTTCAACCCCTAAGCGGGGGTGAATATCACTACTACAAGTTTAAATACAAACGGGTATCATGTGGTAACTCTTTTCAAAGATCTCTTTTTTGCCAATCTTCTGACACATCATTTTTTTTTAAATCAGATTATTTTTTACAGAGTAATTAATAATCTAGAAAATGTAAAAAAATAATTTTTTGAAAATAATTGCCATTTATACCAAAATTTGTTTAGGGTGGTTCAGTAATCTGGATAACTTTGGAAATTGCTTTACTTTATTATTTACATAACAAATACTTATCTTTAACAAAATAGAAAACCGCAATTATCCGAAAGAATAAGTGTACGTAAAAATGTCCGAAATGAAAATTTATGACCAAATCACTGAATTTGTCTCTCAAATCTAAATTTTATCAATAAAATACGTCCATATGACGCCACAATGTACCTCTGATATATGTTGGAACATTGTTCTCGAGTTTATCTACTGTTAAACATATTTGTTTGGCAGGATATCCAAATACCTTGCTTAATTAATTAGTTGACCCTGAGTTTTATCCAGTATCTACATTAAGGTGGATTACGATCCTGTGTAAGGGATCTATTGTTGTGCCGACCTAGTCCAGTTCAATCAGGAGCGTCTTTAGTGCATGGTATTCAAATCGGAGTTATGAATAGATTTGCTAAAAATATTTCATTGTTTTATAGGAGCAAAACACGAAATAGGCTAAAATTATTTTTATGAAAAAGAAAACCAAATAATACAACTCAAAAAAATATATTTATAAAATCTGTTGTAATAGATTTTATATTGGAGAGACTTCTGAGACTCTAAATAGCCTTGTGCATATGCTTAGGATATACAATATCAAAATTCTAACGAATTACGCAAAGCAGAACTCAATGGAAAACGTAAGCAAAAGAGTGTGCTTTAATATTATTACATGAAAGGTTTTCCATTGTAATTAATGGCATCACTAAAATGTAAAAAAATTTTAATCGTATTTTTGGCGCACCTACCAGTGCCCCAAAAATATTCATAGGTAACTCTTTCAAATTTCTTTTATTTTAAAAGAGTTTTATTATTGTTATACGAATTGTAGAGCATTAATCCATTTTAACTTTAAATTGCATATTTAACAATTTCTTAAATTTTCATTGTTGTCATTGAGAACAAGGTCTGACTTAGACCCCGAGACGTTTCATAGCTTTGAAATTCACAGACTTTTTAAAGTGTAGTGTTATTTCGACTAAATTTATAATTAAAATTGCAGTGTATGAAAGGCAATGCTCTGTTCCTAAAAACTGAAAGAATTAAACAGATTTGAACATAAATGCTTTTGTACATAGTTTATAAATTCTAAAGACACATTCTGACAGAGCTATGGGCTTATGGTGATACTAGTGTACATCTCGAATATGACTAAAATCCATTCATTAATATAAGTTTATTTAATTTAAAAAAGAAATATAAATGTCATATACTTGAAAAATATATGAAACATTGTTAAAAAAAATGTTTCAATTATGCTTATGAAAAGCATTAATGAAATCACCTATCAATAATTAGTTCATGATTTCGATTTTTGCGATATAACAACTCAACAATACTTTTAAATTTTAATTACTGCTTTGGTGCAAAAGTTTAATTTTTGGGTGGTTTATGTATCACATATACAATTATTCATAATAACCATGGAGCAAAATAAACAAAAATTTCTAACTTTGTTGAACCACCTAGTGTAACTATAAATTTACCAATCTCGAATACATTTAAACAAAACTGCAAGTACTTATGGCCACATTATATAACAATTTTTGGAACTACCTTGTATAACTGTAACTGTGCTTCACCCTGTAGTGCAACCATCCTGTATATGCTGATGTTTATTTGTTACCCAATATAACATTTTTTAATTACCTAACTATAGTTCTACTCCACCCTATACGTTATATAACAATTATTTCTGATAATTTTTGGGCCACTTCGTAAACTATAATTTTAACAGGCCTTTATATGAAACTTTTTCTAGCATTTTGGTAAACACAATATTTAAATATAATTTTGCCTCGCCACATATTTTAGGATGCAACTGCTCCTGGTCTACCTTATATAACAATTTTTTAAACATTTTTTACTCCACCCTGTAAAACTATAACTCTACTAAGCCCCCGATCTCAACCACTACATATACAACTACTACATATATAACTAAATTCACCAATCCCCAAAATATTTTACCCAAACCTCAACTGTTCATGGCCACCCTATATAACAATTTTATTTGACATTTTTAAGAACTGCCTTCTATAACTCTACTTCCGTTTATATATTATACTATCTTGTTTATACTGCTGCCAATTAGTCAGCCATTATAACTTATTCGCCTATCAGTTTTTGAACCATCCTATATAACCATAATTATATTCTACAAAATATTTCAACTACACGGTATATGCATCTGCTTTGGGGCCACCAAATATAACATTTTTTAAACACTTAACTATAACTCTGACACACTCTATATTTCAACTATATTATCTATGCAGCTGCTTATGGACTACGCTAATTATAAACATCCGGGAAGATATAATTTGTCTCCACCTTATAGGTCAACCACACCTTATATGCAACTTTTTCTAACATGTTTTAATCACACTTGGCCCCATGTTTCAGATATTGCATATTTGGAACAACTCATGTTCTATCTTAAAAAAAATCTAGCAATTTATTATCCACCCTGTATAAATATAAATCCATCAATTACCAATCAATTTCGCCAAAACTGCAACTGCTTAAGGGGCACCCTATATAACAATTTTTAAAAATTAAACTACCTCACTCTACTCTTCCCTATCTGTGCAACTAATTATGAGTTACGCTATTACCTCATATTTTTTAAGCACAGTATAAAACACAATTTCTCTCCACAGGTCATTTAAATCATCCTTCATTCGCAACTTCTTCTAACCTTGTTTTAATCATACTGGGTAACGATAATTTGACTTTCCAACATAATTCCAGTAGTTCAAATTTTTTGTAACTTTTATTACCCACACTGTATAATTATTGTTCTACTCCACGCTATATTTTAACAACCTTGTATATGCAACTACTTATGGGCCACCCTATATAAGATTTTTTCACCACCCTGTATACTTCGAATTCTAGTCCACCCTATATTTCATCTATCCGGTATATGAAACAGGTTGTAGATCATAACATTTTCATAATATTTTTTTACCCATATGTAGATATAGATGTAATTAATTTTGCTACTTATTTCAGCCATCCTATAATATGCTACTTGCGAACTTGTGAACTAATTGGAGGAGTTATAAAACAAATTTTTAACTACCCTATAAACTATAATTCCACTCCATCTTATATTTCAATCACCCTGTATATACAACTGCTTCTAAGATCTTTTTAACCCATTTCATAGCTATAATAATAGCTCAAGAAACTTCAGATGTCCTAACGTGCTTACATAACATATTTTTTTATCCACCCTCTATAAATATAATTCTATTTTACCCTTATTTCACCCACAATGTATATGCAACTACTTAAAACCCTAACAATATAACATTTTTTTATACGCCCTGTATAAATATAACTCCACCCGTTTTTCAACCACCTGGTATATACAACTGTTTATGGTCCACTCAGTATATCTTTTTGAACCACCTTGTATAACTTCCCTCTTATTTGAACCACATTGTATATATGCAACTACTTACTGCCCATCTAATATACATTTTTTAAAATTTTTAAATATATGGAACACCTTGTAAAATTACACTTGATATATCAGTTAGAATTTTGTTAAAATCGAAACATGTTACATTGGCATATTGCGAATTTTGAATAAAAGCTAAGCTGATGCCCATATCTAAAATTTGGTGCAGCAGGGGAACCAATTGACTAATTGTGTATGTATTATGTATTACCGAACATGGTAAGTAGTTTTTTCGCTATACCTACCGTTTCTGTCAATGTAGGTAGATAAAATGTATTAGATTTTATGTAAAACTATAAGCTTTGCAACAAAAAATTATTCAGCAAAATCAGTTCAGCAGTTCGTACGTGATGAGGTAACAAACAAACATACAAACAAACAGACAACTGCAATTTTATAATATTATTGATAGAGGATGTGCCGCAGATAAAGCCACTACATGGGGATTTCCGAAACGATAAGAGATACAGGGTGGATTAAATGAGAAAAAAGTTGCGCTACTCCAATCTGGTGCTATATCAAAATTAAAAATATTTACATTGGTTTTCGAATATCGAGATAAACAAAATTTGTGGTTTTGGAAAAATTGCTATATATTCGCCATCTTGTAAACGGCCAATCGATTGAGGTTAACGATTTTTTCTAGTCCTTCTAATTTTTTGCAACCATAGCCAAATTTGTTATTTCTTATGGACGCCGTAATGGATTGATATCATGCTTAACAGTCCTAGCTTTGGACGACAGAAAATAACAGAAACTGTAAATTATTTAAAAAAACTTTTCACTTAGTTGGCGGTGAATCAAAATGGCGTAATTGTGTTTTCTAAAAATTTTCATTTAAAAATACATAAACAAAAGTACTCTTCCTTTTTGATACTAGAGTAAACAACTAAAACATTACATATTTGTGATTTAACCTAAAAAACTAAAAACAGAGCCTTGAATTAAATTAAATTAAAAGTTCGAACATTCCACCATTATTATTACTGCATGTACCACATCGCTTAATTAGTGATATAAATGCATCTATAACCATTCGTCTTTGTTATAAGTGATGTAATAAACTTTAATCTTTAAGTAACCCGAAATGCAAAAATTAAGAGGCGTAAAGACAAGCGAGCGAGCAGGCCAGGCAACTGGAGCTGGATATCCGATCCAGTTATTTCTATATTCAATATCAAAAAGTCAGTAATGATACTTGCATTTTGTTGAGGTGCTCTATCTTGCTGGAACCACATGTTCACTACATCATCAAGAGGCAAATTTTCTAAAGTTTGGTCAACGTATTTTTTTAATTTCTCAAGATACCGAGAAGCAGTCAAATTATCTTTAAAAACTGTAAAATATAACGTGTCAGCTCATGATTCCTAGCCATACACTAAAATCCCACCTCACTTGATGGCGTACCTCACGATTTAAAAACGAATTTTGATCGATACAATACACTTAGTTGCGTCTGTTAAATACCTCACAATTTGTAAATCTGCTTTCATCTTACCACAGAACGTTATGCGGAAATTGAGAATTTTCTTGACATTTTTCTACCAACCAATTGCCAAACAATCTACTCATTTCCAGGTCACCAACTCGAAGTCCTTGACTTTCTTTCTATTTGACGGAGTTCGGGGGTAGTCGATAATACTTCGTAAAACAAGATTTTCAATATTTTCATTGGGTTTTTTAAAGGACCATAGACAAGTTAATTATTTCTATGCATTCTGAAGATCGACAAACCTGGTTACTCGTTCAGCGCTCTTGTGGCACAAAATGAAACAATCATATCACATTGATTTTGAAAAATATTAAACTTTAACAGAGAGAATTAAATAAATAATAAAGACAGAAAAATAAATATTTATAACAAAAAGCACGGTTTTATTTTATTTCACAGCCACTTAAGTGAAAAACTGATTTTATTTTAATAATTAACATTTTCTGTCATCCAAAAATTGGCCTGTTATGCATGACTGAAATTCTCTTTTTATGTGCTATCAATGACGTGTAAATCTGATATGTTGGAAACGGCTTCAAAAAATCTAGAAGACTTAGAAAAAATCGTTAACGTCAATAGATTGGCCGTAGTCGCTAACCCAAAAATACCTAATTTTCTCAAAATTCGGATGTTTTTACGAGTATGAAATGTCATTGAAGGTTCTCGGGATTATCATGTGTAGGGTTTAGTGGTATTAAAAAAGACAGTTTGACGTTTCGATGAGATCTCACTCGTCTTCTTCGAAATAATCGATGTTGGTACTAACTAAGTGTAGGACAAAATGAGTCGATGCCGCTGTGCGTCTTAGTTTTATGCTATCGGCCGGAGAGGGCTTTGGCCAATCAGAGCTCTCGCTCTGTGACGGGTTATCGGTTTGATGGTCATTGCGCTATTGTCTGGGCTGGGAGGTATATTGGTGTTATTTGACCTTTTATCTGCAGATTTGATTTTAATGTAACGGGTCTGCTAGTGCGGTTCTCCATGTGGGTGGGAGGCATGGCGCATCGTCCCCTTTGTTGAAGATTTGTTTTACGTTTCTCTATTGCAATTGCTTCCGTAACGAGCCTTGTGCTATAATTTTCACTTTTTGCTAATATCTTTGCTAATATCATCTGTGTCGGAATCTATTTGATGGCCGGTATTTAAATTGTGTTATGACAATGCAGGCGTCGTTGTTTCTACTGCATTTCTGTGTCTATGGGCACTTAATTTTCTGTTGGTCTGGTAGACGTATGGGAGGTTGCAGTGTTTACACGGTATCTCAAGGGGAATTTTCTCTTTGGGAAAGGGTATGATTTCTCCAATCTTTCTGTTTGACTTTAAAACTTTTTTTGTATTATGTTTAGCCAATACTTTTCCAATTTTGTCCGTTGTAGCCCGGACAAAAGGAAGAAAAGCTGTCGAAACATTTTCATCTTCTTTCTTAGGTTTAGGTTCCTGTGTAAGTGCTCTCTATATTATGTGGTGGTTATAACCTTTTGATGTTAATGCCTCTTTCAAAATATTCATCTCGGGCTTGCTGTTTTCGTCTGAAAATAACTGACTACAAAAATATACTAGATTGGTAGGTAATTAATTTGTACAGAATGAGCACCTTTTAATGTTTACATTTTTTACTTCCTGTGAAGGTACCTAACAACATTGAATGTGTTATTTATTTGCTAGAGTTGTATTTTGTTATTATAATTATTTTTAGCTTTTTAGTTATAGGTGGAAGTCGGTAATTTTTTTTAAATGTTTTATTTTCAACTTTTTAGTTTTCATTCTATATTTTTTATTTTGTTTGTATAACCTTAATAGACAGGACCATGTAACATCGAAGGCCTCAACATTACACAATGATACCTTTTCATTTAAATTTACAGGTAAATGTTTAAATATGTACTAGTACGCGTTGACTTAATAAGCCCAAAATATATTTATGGCTTATGGACCACGCAATGTAACCTTTTTCAACTTTTTTGACAACTCTGTATAATTATATATAATTCCACTCCACCCTATGTACCAACCATCCTGTACATACGACTGCCCATGGACAAGCATAAATTTGTTAGCTGTCTTCTGTAAACTATAGGACAGAGTAGAATCCATCCCATATATACGGAGTCAAATCCCTCCTATATTTCAACCATAGTTGTGGTCTACCCCATAAATTATTTCATTTTTCACATCTTATATTATCGCCCTGTGTAACATTAATTCCTCTCCACACTTTATGCGACTTCTTATATGCTATAAAATAAATAAATTTTTAATCACACTGTATAAATATAATTTAACTTCAGCATATATTTCAACCATCTTGCATATGATTTGTTTACGTCCATATCATATAACAGTTATTTAATCACCCTATATAACTTTAATTTTACATTTTTTTTCACCATTTTTATACCACCAACCGTTCACTCCACCCAATATGTCATATACAGCTAAACGGCCTAACTTATATTTCAATCATCATATTAATGCAACTCCTTCTGTCACTTTACTTTGTGATTTTGTTTGCTATAACTAAACATCCTGTGTATAAACCCATAAATAGCAGTTTACATTGACATGTGTTGTCATTGAATTTTCTATTAGGCCGGGAGAATGTGACAACCAAAAGCACCGTCTTCGTAAAATGAAAAAAAAAATCATTTAAATAGGTATTTGCTTGGTATAGAAACAAAACGAGCTTGGTACTCACTGATTTAAGGAGTCGAAAATACTATGCTTTACTACCTATATGCTTGAGATGTACATAGAAAATTTTCAAATTCGCAATTATAACATCCAGTGCCTAAAATTCCCGCGCTATTACGTTGGAATTAAAATATTTATGAGAAAATGTCCGTTATGTCATTTCGATGAAATTTTTGATAATAATTTGGGAATTTTCGGAAATTTTCTGCAAAACTGCAAGTTGCACGTCCCAGAAAAGTATATGAGATCACCTAGGGATCTTCCTTAATAGATTAAACGTTAAAAAAATATACACATCCATAAGGAGTATTCGAAAAATCGACCAATATGTTAGGGATATTGATCGATTTCCATGCACGCATGTGTTCATTCACAAATTTCTTCACTTTACCAATAGAATTCTTTTCCCAAATTTGAAGTTTCACCAATCCGGATATATACTCTATAAAACAAGACCATATTCATACAAAACGGTTCACCACAGGAGAAGAATTCAGGTAACATACATACAAAAAAAAGTACGCGACGAATTGATAACCTCCTCCTTTTTGGAAGTCGGTTAAAAATGAGATTTAATCATTACTGTATAAATAATCCATTGAACTGAATACACATTATTTCAATAAAAATATATCGCATTCAGAACATCAGGCATCTAAAATAATTCTGGGCCCCTAATACGCTAGTAAACTATCTTTGACAATAGGCATTTGCGCCATCTCGTGTTTTATTTGTGGAACGCTGGTTCTGTCAAGGCCGTAATTTATGTGTGTTGTGTTATACATTAACATTTAGTTATTCCATAAAATATAAGGAAAAACATCAAACCGAAAATGCGGTATAGTTGATTTTGAAAATATATCAAGGAAAAATCAAAAATTACAATCCTACCGTTTTCCTGGATTTCTATAGCAATCGGAGAGGAAGGAAAAAATAGATTACAGCAGTTCGTCGTCAAGGGCAATTAAATTAACTTTCCACGTTTTTAGTCATTACTAAATACATAAAATTAATCACAATTGTTATTCTGTTAACAAGAATAAGATTCAATAACTCTTGTAATCAGAAAAGTTAATCATGTAAATACTTTTCTTTCCAAAATAAATTGAAATTTAAGCTCAATATAATTTTTAATTACTAATATTTGCTTTTAGGAATAAAGAAAAAAAGTAACTTTTTAGTTACAGGAGGGGTGAAAAGCCATGGCAACCAGGAACATATTCAAGGATTTGCTGTGCTCATTTCGATGGAGCAGAAAAATCAAACAATGTAGATACATAACAAAGTTTACAATTCAACTACCTTTCCTGTAATATATCAATATTTATACCCTTTTAAATAAATAACACTTTCTATTCTCATTATTTTTATTTTTTTATGAGCGCTCCTTTATTTTTTAGTTATTGCAAAAGCTATAAATAATATATAATCAATATTCATTTCTTTGTGAATTAACATGTATATTTGCATCTGTTGTTGTTTTATTATCCATGTTCCAACTTCAAAATTTTTATCTTGACCCATTAAAACTTCCTCAGTGAAATCTACCAATAAATTATATATAATGACTAAAGTTAATTTGCTTTTTTCTCATATATATTTACTTACTATTGTTAATCTGAATTGGAGCTTCATCGGCTCCTAAAGATGCAATTTTTTCTTGTCGTCGGTAATCGTAATCTTTCAGCCCACAAACCAGCATGAAAATTTTGCTTTTTTATATACATATTGCAGGAAATATAGTTGGATTGTAACTTTTGTTATGTACATTGTTTACTTTTTCCCAAACAATTTGACCACTGCAAATCAATGAATTTGTTTCTGGTTGAGATGGATTGTCCCACTGCTGTAATTAAAAAAGCTCAGTTTTGTTAATAGAACAACAATTATGATTAATTTTATACATATAATAATGACTAACAACGTGGAAATCAAATTTATTTACCCATGATGTCGAACTACTGCAATTCATTTTTTCTTCATCTCTAATTGATATGGAAATCCATGAAAGTGGTATAATTGTAATTTTGGGTTTTTTCTTGGTGTATTTTCACAATGAACTACACCGCACTTTCGGTTTGATGTTTTTCTGTTCATTTTTTTGGGATAACGTAATTTTAATCTATAACACAGCAAACATAAATTACGGCCTTGACAGAACCAGCGTTCCACAAATTAAACACGAGATGGCGCAAATGTCTATTGTTAAAGATACTTTACTAACGTATAGCCAGCAACCAGGCTCGCGCAAATTCCCCTTAAATAGGTTGGCTGTCCATTGACGCTTCGCTCCCCACCTTCCACGTACTTGTGCCTATAATGTAATTTTCACCACCTTTACGGGATGTCAACGAAATTCTAAGATAGACAAATTAAAATTCATTTTACGAACTTTCAAAAGATCCAAATAACAATGTAATAGAAAGAGCGTGGTTAATACGATACAGCTATCCATCTAAATTGTTTAAATTGTATTTCTGCAAAAACTATTTATTTCCCAATACTCATCTTGAGAACAGTTAATTGTAACATCATAAGCTGTCATTTTGCGAAAAATTAATCTTTTAGTTTTTATTACAACAAAGTTATGATTTTTTGTAAATAAATCAGTTTTCCCCGATTTTTCCAACTTTCCTCGGCGAAAAATACCTCTTTCAAGACCTATAGGCTCATTTGGAGGTTTTCTAATTTTCTACAACTTTTCCATTGAAAACATCATGATTGCCTTATTGTGTTTCTCAATACAAGCCGAAAACAAAAAATCATAATGTTCACTAGTGTAAAAATCATTTCACCGAATTTGATGTTAAAATTATGTAAGATAACTCCAGTGAACTATTCCTGAAGAAATGGTATCAGCGGTTTGCTGTTGAATTTTCGGTTTGGTTTTGCGCTACTGGCTGATGTATTAATATAGTTCATAAGTTCTCAGGAATTTACTCTGTTTATTAATATTTGATGTTAAGTGATTCATTCCATATCTCAAATCACATGATTATAGTACATTGACCGATACCAGTTTGTGAGCAATTATTAAGTCGATACAACCAAACAAACGTTAGGATGAACGAGTTTGGCGTGTTAGAGATATTTTATATTAGCTGATCTCTTAGTCGCATATTATTACGCTGTGATTACTGAAGAATTATAAGGATATGAATTTGAACAAATATAGTTTTTTATTTTGATGATTAAATTGGAGAAGATTTAGTAACTTAAAAAATGAAACGTTATAACAACATACTTACATTAAAAACACAATAACATTTTAATTCTAAAATATTGAGATATAAAATTTCCAGAACCTATTATATATATAGTGCTGTCAACTTAAGTTCATAAAATCATTTTAAAATTTCTATCACAATAAAAACAATTTCATTTTCTTTTTTAGTACCTCTAACAGTATAGGTATATCCAACCTAGCGCGAAGGGAGCTATTAAATTTTTAAGTGTGTGGAACTCAGCTACCTTTTGGTTATGGTTGATCGGCAACTCACTGTTGAAAACGGAACATCACTTGAAATGGCAACTGTAGCTCCTACACCGGAACCCAAATGGGTAACAGCAGAAGAAAGGAATAACCACGACCCAAGTAACATAATTGTAGTTAATTTCTCATTATTTATTGTCACTAAACTACATGTCAACCATTCGGATTAAAACAGGTCACAAAAATAAAATAGAAATTGAAAGAGGCTCTTTCCGGAAAAACATTAACGGAGAATATCCCTGGGTAAAAAATATCATAGATTCAAAAAAAATGTATGGGAACCTAATTTTTTTTTCGCTGTCAGTCCGCATATATACCAATAGAAGTTTCTAAGCAAAATATTAAGTTCTATATTTTTAATATAGCTGTTACAAATAGTAATGGGCATATTCCAATGATATTAATAATCGATTATTACAACTCGAGTGATTTTAATAATCGAATAATCGCTCGAATGACCCATCACTCGGATGATATGTTTATGATTCTAACTATTCTGTGTGTGAAAATTTAAATTTAGATAAAATTATACTATTAAATTTCTCCTAAATATTTATTTAATTTAAAATTTATTTATGAAGAAAAGCACCTCTCGACTCGATTCGCAAGGAAATCACTGTAATCCAGTATAGCTCGTCCTCGTCGCTCATTGTAGTCACTCGATCCCAGTTTCGAGTTTAATATTCGATTATACTTCATTCGAATACTTTGATTCCATAATCGGAACACGCAAGTGATTTTCATAATCGAATGATCGATTATATTTGATGCGAATAATCCCATTACTAGTTAGAATGAAGACATTAAACTTCCTGATTATGGAAAAAACTTGATTTTTTTTAATCTTAAGATACGCGTATGCTCACTAATTCTAAACGGACTACAATAGAAACAGATCCAATCCAACAGGATATACCCATAAATAATTCATGTCATTACGGAGTACATTGAAATCCCATTAATTCCAACGAAGAAAACTTACTTATTTGCACTAAAAAATGATCTCTATCTGGCTTTTTTTCCAGATAGACTGCATACAAAATATTACAGTTCACTTAGTTATTTATGGGACTCTGTTGGATATTTTCAATAGTGTATTGTTTTTATTTACTCTTCGGGTTCTTGGATTTATTTGAAAACACAGTCTAACTCACACTGTATACTAAAGTATTTTTGTATAATACGATGTTTTCCTATTTAAATAAAGTTTCTTAATTTTTTTCCACTACTTTAATTTTCCACTACTTTAATGTTTATTCTTAAACACCTGCTTTTTACTAAATGACAATTGACTATTGAATGAATCCTTCCATCAGCTCTCCGTGTTTATATATTTCTACTCGAATTTCTCTTAAAGGTTTCTCGATCATTTGATGAGATTCGATAGATTTCTATAGCGCCAGCCGGCCTCGGGTCGGATTCCACGAAATATCGAACGAACGCCGATTCCACGGAATAACAGATCAATTCACGTCACATTGTCCCTTAAGCCTATTTCGTGCAAGAATGTCCCAGAATCCTTCATAATACGTTGATATTTACAGGACTGTCCATACAAAAAATGTCGAAGGCACTGAATCAAAAGATGGTGTAAATCATACTTCTCACCATCCTCTGGCTCTAGCCATACCAGCCCACAGGCTACCTTTGGGACCGAACATTTCATCTCCACCATCACAGTCCTGAATTCTACTAAAGTCTTCCAAAGATCGCTATATGTTGGCTTGTCCTGTGAGAATGGTTCCGTTACCAAATAGAAGATGTCTCTGGTTCCCATCGGTGTTTCATCTTCGAGATGAAGGACCTTCCTTACCACTGGACCTTGCTCCCTTAGCTTCTGAATCTCGCTGTACTTCTTTGCAAACACATTGGCAAGTCCTCTAGATATCCAGAGATCTCGAGCCACACAGTGAGCCAGAGAATATTCTATAAGCACCTCAAACAGGACTCAGGGTTCCTTTCTGGTCACGCCGTGTTGCACTTTCTGTCCATCAATGCCGTGCAATAAACTGTTCGAATGTCGTCTCGATATCAGGAGTCTGGATGCTGGGGACTTGGACTTGATCAACTTCGTCTTCATGACTTCCGGCATAAGCGGCTAATCTGTTGAACCTTTGTTTCTCCTCGCGGTAACTTCCTAATTGTCATACGTTCTACCATTCTATCGGATTGCGGATGTAATGCTGTAGTCCGTGTTTTATTGATCTTCAAAAGTTTGCAGACGTCTTAGAAAAGAGAAGACTTGAAATTTTTACCTTGGTCTGAGGGGCAACTCCGAGGGAACACCTCTTGATTTGGCAAGACATTAGCTTCTGCCCATTTACTGAAATAGTCCATCACCATCACAATGTACTTATTTCAGGGAATGGACCGGCAACATCAATTGCTACTCTTTAAAATGGACTGCTCACGTTATATTACTTTTGCTTTTGCTTGCTTTTGAGGACCATTACTTGCTGCACAAACCGGCACCGATCCTTGGCAGTTTATCTAATAAAAGCGTTCTATTAAGTTTCCCAAGGTTCTCGTCCCAGATGTCCTCCGGTTATACCATCATGTAGTTCTCCTAAAACTTCCGATCTCATATTGGACTGAAGAAACCCAAGTGTTATTGGATGGTTTAATAACACCTTCTTCCTCCATTTCATGGACTATTCTGTCAGCTTCTGCTCTTTTATCTAGGGGTAGTCTTCTCGCCGACTGTCGAATAGGCTGAGCAACCCCGGTAGTAATTTTATATTTCACCAGATTAGTCCGTCCTCTCTTTCCTTTCCCCACGTCGAAAGTATTCTGGTATTTTCTAACGATGTCCCTCAAATTTGCTTTCTGGATTGGTTTTAAATTTCTGTCAGAATCTGTTATGAGTTTCTCCAGTTCTTTAGATAGTTTACCTGGTGGTATTGCCTTATGTTGTATGCTTCTGACCACCGACACACACTGACACATTCTCCTTGGCACGAAACAAAGGTTTTCTCAATGCGATTCCATTTCTGCATTTCCGTGAAGTTCGGAACCAAACATCATTACTATTCCAGCTTTGGCTGTCTCATCTAGACAAGGATTTAACATGATTTCTGCTTTTTCCGGCTTTGACATCCTTTGCTAAGATTGCTCGAAGCATTATGTCATATTTTTCATGAAGCACCAGTTTTTCAACATTTACTCACAGAATTCCATGTTTAAAGTTTAACTCGAATCCCTTGGAACTCATGACATATATTCCAATGATGACTTCATCTTCGATGTGCGCCACTAATGCCCCATGTTGCAATGGTGTATTTCCCAAGACCATTTTAACATTTATTTCACCATGGACCTTAGCTGTTTCTTCTGTAGTTGTTTGCAGTTGCCATTTTCTTCCTTTTATCATTGTCTGGTCTAAAACAATTGGGTCTTATAACTGTTTTCGTCGCACCCGTATCCAGCAGTTCCATATTGCTTCTTGATAATAAGGTCGACGAGGAAGTCGGTACTCTGTTGATCTCTTAGCAGCCGCTCTGTAAGTGTCCTACCTAACCACACTTCCGACCTCTCTGTTGCCTTTTTCGGTAACTACTTCCTCTACTATCTTCCTTACAGAGGCCTTATCATTTCCGCCATCCTCTGATTCTCATTCATTGATTTGGACTTTGCCCTAACCTCTATTTTTCGCAGCCTCGAATTTCAGAGCCAGTGCATCAAGTAATTTAGTCGGTCGGGCTAACGTCTGCTTCAGCTCTGCGACCGTTGTCTGGCTTCGCTCTTTCATCCGATCTTTATTCTCCCCCATTTTCTCTTCCAGTATTTCTGATTTTTTCTGTACTATGCTTTTCAAATTTTCCTCTAAGGATTTATAATTTGCCAGTAATGTCTTCGGGTGTTTTAGAATATTCTAGTAATTTGTCCTCTAAAGTCTTAGATTTTATCTTGTAATGCCTCTAAGGTTTTAGAACTCTCTTCCCTGGTTTTAGAATTTTCTGCTAATTTATTTCCAAATGTCTCTTTCAAGCTTGTAGAATTTTCTATCAGTCTTCTTGTAACGTTTGTAGTTTTTCTTCTAAAGACTTTTTTTAGCAATTTATCTTGTAAGGCCTTAGAAATTTCTCCCATTTTTTTAAAACCATACTCATGTCTCCATTACCAGAAACTTCAAACAAATAAGTATCGGGATTATTACCTTCATTTATCAGGGCATATTAATTCACTTTTCTTCCCACTAATTTCTAAATCCCTTTCCTCCAGTTCTTTTTTTAAGTCCGTCACTTTCAATTGATCCAAACTGATTGTTTTGAACATTGTTAATCTATTGATTTTCCACTTCTAAAGTTATACAAATACACCCTACACCGGACACCACTGTTATGTTTTTATTTACTTTCGTGTTCTTGGATTTATTTAAAAGTTGAACTCACTATAATTTCCACTACTTTAATTTATATTCACACAATAATTTACAATTTATCTTCCGTCAGCTCTCCCCATTTAAATATTTTTTCTCGGAATTCTCTAGAAGGTTACTCGATCATTCGATTGATTTTTCATAGCGCCAGCCGCCAACCTCGGGTCGCCAAACCAACAACAATGGGATTCCACGAAGTATTGGATTAATGCCGATTCCACGAAATATCGGATGAATTCCCATCACAATAGGTTAACGTCAGTGCCAGGTATTTCGGTGAGACCACTATAACTGCTAGCATTGAAGACCTGCAGGAGTCCACCAAAACCATTAACAGTGTAGCTTAAATGTTAATGCATCTAAAACCACTCCGACTTGACCATAAAATGTATGGCATCACACTCCCTCTAAGGCACGCTATGAGTGCCTTTAGGGGAAAACTCACTAAATCCCAGATATCCTAGATATCAAACGGGTTTAGCTCTGTATGAGCCTTTGCCAGGTTTTCAGGCCCGTGGTTGGAGTCGTGGCGGCAGTTTCCTATGAATTTCCTGACCGTCCGAGCTATTCCTATCAGGACGGCTTTTTGCATTTGTTTGTAAAGATTTACGTCCAGAATGAGGTATTTTAAATTGTTTAATAGATGTTTTCGGACTACTCCTGTCGTTGACATATCAATTGGTACAGTTCGTGTGTTGTTCATGTCCCACTGAGTCTTTATTTGAAATTCCGAATCTCTATATTTGGTTATTTCCTCAGCCTGCTTGATATTTATTGTTGTTAGGAATTACTATGTCAATTAAAGTTGTTTTCCGTGAGACTTTATCTACCAAAACTATATCTGGTCTATTGTGAGCAACAGTCCGATCGGTCAGTATCGTGCGGTCCCAGTACAGCTTGTAGTTGTTATTTTCTAACACATATTCTGGTTTGTATTTATAGTATGGTAATCTTACCGACTGTGATAATTCAAGTTTCAGTGCTAGTTCCTGGTGAAGTATTTTTGCCACAGCATCGTGTCGTTCTTGTAATTCAGTTGCAGCGAACGCTTGACAACCTCCTGTGATATGCTGGATAGATTCAGATGTTTGGCAACCGTACCTGCATCTGTCGTTGTGAATAGAAGGGTCTTTAACGATGTACTTTAGGTAGTTCTTAGTTGGAATCACTTGATCTTGGATTGCCAATATAAAGCCTTCCGTTTCAGGAAACATATGACCAGAGATCAACTAGTAGTTCGACGCTGCACTGTCGACATAATCTTGGTTGACGTCATTTATATGTCTGCCATGAAGGGGCTTCTCTTTCCATTTCAGCTGTTTCTGATCTGTGGTCTGGTGGTGTAATTAGACATGTTGTTGTGTCAGCTGTAGTGGTGTTGAGTCATCAACCTGGCACAGGACTCTGTGTAGATCAGAAAATTCTGCGAGTTTCTGGAAATGACTACGCAAAATAGAAATTTGTTGATCTAACAGTTTGCTTAGATCTGTCTTCTTCCTCTTCCTCCTTCATACCGTGGCAAAGTTGGAGTTCGACAGAGCTCTTTGGATGGTGATTTTGAGCTTTTGTTAGTAAAACTCGAACTTTTCATTGTAATTGTTCAATATCAGTCTTGCCCCAATTAACTATACCGAAAGAGTAACTGAGCACTGAACACGCATAAGTGTTAATACCCTGAAACAGATTTTTACTGTTTAGTTTGGTTTTCAACAGTCGTCTTACCTTTCTATAGAACTGTGCTGTTAGATCCTTTTTCATAGTCAAGTGATCAATACGTGGAGCCTGCTTTATTCCAAGGTATTTATAAGTATGACCTTCCCCCATAGATTCAATTGAGGTGCCATCTCCCATTTCGAAGTGCCCCTGCTGTATTTTGTCTTTAACTATATTAATAATTCGGCATTTGTCTAGGCCAAATTTCATATGGATTTCACTAGAGAGCCCTTCTACTATTTTAAGCATATCATGCAGCTGTTGTTTCGTAGCTGCCATCAACTTTAAGTCGTCGATGTATAACAATGGTTTATCTTTAATGCTTGAACCTTGTTGTGTTTGAGACTGAACCCAAAATTAGTCGAGTTCAGTTTGCTTGAAAGAGGGTTCATGGCAAGGCAGAAACACAGCCGGCTAAGAGAGGCTCCCTAGAATATACCCCTTCTGATTGGAATGAGGTCAGTTTGTATTCATTCAGTGAGATTTTGGTTTGCCTGGTGGAGATGGCATATTCTAAAAAGTTAATAATACAATTATTTACTTTATAGAGTTTCAGTACCTTAATGAGCCAATCATGTGGAATCAAACGCCTTTTTGTAGTCCACATATGCCATGTAGAAATTTCGTCGTTTGGCGTGGGCTTGATTGCAGATAACGTTGTTCTTTGCAGCCCATCGAATTTTTCGCGCATCCCTTTTGTTGTTGAGTAATTATGTTATTCAGCTCACAATGTTTGAAAATGCGATGACTAATACACGATGTTATGAGTTTGTATAAGGTTGGAAGGCAAGTGATTGGTCGGTACTTTGCTGGGTCCTGTGCACATAGGTTGTCCTTTGGTAAGAGGTATGTAGCACCATGCGTAAGGAAACTCGGCATCTGTGTGGGTGGGAAATTACGTCATTTATAATGGCTGTTAGTGTTTCTTGGGTTGCGTACAGTTTTTTTATCCAGTAATTTTGTACACCATCTGGTCCTGGTGCTATCCAGTTATGGAAGTGCTTTATTATGTTGGATGTGTCTTCCGTTGTAAATGGTTGATTTGCATAGCATTACAGTTCTGAAATGCAGCCTCCTCATCATTAATACAGCTGGCTCTGGAATTATAGGAGATTGTTGTGGAAACCGTGTTGTCTAGAATTCCTCGATGTCTGGTTTACTTACTTACTCTGTTTTACACTTATTATTATATATTATTCAAAATACCTCTATACCAAGGCCCTTTGTAGCCACTAAGACCCAGTCCAAAAAATACCAAGAACTACTGACACTTGGAATTGTGGTAGGGAGGTAATACGTTGAATACGAAATGTCAGTGCCACTGAAATTACGAATGTTAAGATGTTATGTTTTCACGATACTTTTGAAATGATAATAAATCAGCCCATTTGAAATGTGGCTATACCATCTCCTTGACTAACAAGTCGGTGCGAGAATGACCAAAGGCATGGAGATCATTTATACACTGAAGAACCGCGAACTGTAGTATCTTGGTCACATAATGAGACAACAAATATATACCACTGCAATTAATTTTACAAGAAGCAATAAATAATCAGGGCAGGTGCCACCAGTCTGATTGAAAAACTTATACGTTTTGTTTGTCTTCCTTATTGCAATAAATAAGTACTAAAACCCATAATGATTGCCAGTAAAAAGGGAAAAGATTCTTATATAAATGGTGTAACTGGTGATCAGACCATAAGACTCTCCTATACAACTAAAAAGGTCATAAATAAACAGAAGAGTTATGATTCCTACCAAATAATCTAACACAACGCAAATCCGGAGGACGTTAATCGTCCTATTTACCAAAATCTAATCTCATAGAAAATGAGCAACTCCACCGTTTTTGAAAACAATTTCCTCTTAATGGGTAGTTTGAGTTAAATGGTGTTTTATTATTAAATCTGTTGTCCACTCTTTGTAGTCTTTCTGAAATACCCTGCATGTTGGTATGGTTCTTTCAGTAATGTGATTATCAGGGGTATTAGTATTATTTAGGGCTGCTTGGTGTTGAATATTAGTAATTTTTTGTGTTTATTGAAATATGCAGACTTTCAGAAATTATGAGTTATTTCTCAGAACATATAAAAAATCAATTGTTTCCAAAAATCGTACATATATCTCTATCTGCACTCCTGCATTCGGGGAACTTAGAAACATCATCTTTTGATTTTAAGAAAATAAATAAGTTCCCTTGAGCTTAGTTAATACCCGATTCCTATTTATAAATTGTGAATAGAAAAATATATTGTTTATATTCATTTTGATCGGCTCATATGGCGTGTTTCCATTATAGTTCCATATCTCTAGGATTATCCTTTCAAAATCACTGATAATGTTATTTGTTAGACTTGGATATATAAAATAAATCCGACAAAAGTACTCTTGTTCGTTAACTGAAAAATATTGAATAGCACATGTTAATAATGATCGATTTTTTAGAACAGAAACTAAAATTTAAAGACGACACATCAGTAATGGCAATGGTAATTATTGGCCTGGCGGAATTGTGTGGGACGGCCATTTTGGTTTTTATGGGATGTTTGAGCATGATTGACGGAAATTTGGTAACAATTCCATTTGCTTTTGGATTTGCGATAATGATTGCTGTGCAAGTGAGTATTTTTTTATTTGTACTATATTTATTCCTCTATATTGGAGAATAAAAAATTCTAATATATTGAATGAAAATATTCGTTTACAGGAAAACTATTTCTTTTTAAGTATTGTTATAATATTTATATCTTATTGTAGGAATGTTTTAGATTTTTTTTATTATAATCTTAAAAATAAGAAAAAGTAAAAAGATTATTTATGACCATTCTCAATTCGGTACTAGACCTTTTCGATGTTTTGGACTACTTGCGATTCGTTTAAAAATTAAGCAGCCCAAGAATTAATTATTGTCACCAGTTTTGTTATTTAATTGACATCACAGTGGCAGGAGCGGATCCTCAGACGAGCTTGGAGGTGGTGACCTTGTGCAGGAGGAGATGGGGTGGAAGGCAGCGATCTAGGACAAAATTGAACGAAGTAGGGCTCTTATATTAACAATAGTGGATCTCTTGTTTAGGCCCACAGAAATTACACACATCTTCAAGCTCCCGCATACAAAATTTCTTCTTTTTAGTATTGAAATCACTGGGCGATCGCCTCATCACACCCCATTTGGATCTGCCCCTTTCTGTGGGTATGATAAACGGTGGATTTGGTTTGCGAGAAATTACTCGAGAAGGTGGTCCAATGTTGAATCTCATCGGCGTTGTGCAGGATCTGGACGTTCTTCCCCATAACAAAAAACCCTGATTTGAGCTGTTCCAGATTTCTTGCTCTCTGAAATAAATAGGACAATGATGTTAAATATGAAATAATCTAGTTGGAGCTACAGAACTGATATTCCCTAAGTTGACAGTTAATCTATAATTATTTGGTATGAGGCTGAGAGCTTACTGACTCCTTTTAGTGCTACCTTTGCCACTAGAACATTAGGTTCACCGCTTGAAGTGATACGGATCTCCGTAAAACTGTACCAATGGAAAGCACATATAGGCCTATGGCAATCAAATGAGCAATCTTGAAGTGATAGATGAGATACAGATTTGACTGTTGAACATCAGTCACAAACTGTTGCGGTATGAGCGCTACATGTATGGCAATCAGACTACTTCTAGTTCCCATTAACGGCTCGGTAGTATATTAATGAAGTACTACAGTTTAACATGCCTACCTACCAACGACAGCCTGGAATAGCCATCAAAAACACCAGATTTGCCTTCATAGAACACGTTTGGGATATGGTAGCGCGGAATTAGGTTTCTTTAGTCTATCAAAATGATCATCATAATACACAAAAGGCATTTCAGCATTGTCTTAAGCCAATCTGTAACGTTCTGCATACCCCAGCGAACCATGTAACATGGTCACTTAATTAAACTTAAGTCTAATATTCATAAAGTGTCAACTCATTACAATTTGATCAACAGAAACCTAACTGAAAAATTATAAAATGTAAACTATAATAAGAATTAAAGGAACACCAACCCTACGTTTGGGCTATAAGTGAGAAGAATAACATAGCACCGGCATGGATGCATATTCACTGACTTAGCCTTCACACAAGAAACAAACGGATCACGAATCAGATACAGCGTTACAGGTGCATTAATAACACGTATTAATAACACCTTTTTTTTGTTAAGCATATTTTATACATAATAATTAAATAACTTTTGATTTTTTACTTTTGAAGTGAAATATTTTTTTAAACATTGTATATGAACGCAAGATCAGTACTGTTGTTTATAGACTGGCAATGCAAAATTGTCTACAAATTGTATACTGTAAATATGCAGAAACTATTAAAGCAAATCTTTCGTAAATTAAAGAAACTATACTTAATAGACTATCATTCCCCAAAAAATTGCTTAATTTTGATATTTGTCATAATAATGAATTTCTAATAATCACTTTTAAGCGTTTTTGTTAGTAAAAAGTCGTCTGCTTCCAAAAACTAGAAAAACTGTAGATTAGAAATGATACAGCTTAATCTCAGTTCACATTTTTTAAACAACTTTCTCAAAATTTACTCATTCAGTTTAGATCATAAGATATACAGGGTGTAAACTGTTTGAGTGCAAAGATTTTGAGGATCAATATTTCAGGTAAAAACAAATCATAAAGCTTTATAACATTTTCTGCAATAAACTATAGTTTTGCCAAAAAAAGGTTAAAATTACTTAGCTTTTAATACAGCGAATAATAAACTATTTCCGCCTTTAAAATGCTTGCAAAGGTACATATGTAAATAGTAAATAACTTATACACGTGTCACAACTGCATTAACAAAGAAAATTTTTATTTACACTCACAATATTCTGTTATAATTTGCCGTACGTTTCTCCGAACAGATCTGGCAACAGGGCATATAAACATACCTTGTTACTTTTTTACTGACTTATACGATGGTTTTTTGCAGTATCCGTTCTTGTGAGAAATTAATATACAAGTAAAAGTGATTTGCGTGATATTTGATGTAGACTATGTGATTTGATTTTTATTTTTAAAAATATATGATAAAAACAAATAAAATCGGTTATGGATTGTTAGTTCGAGTGCGACAAATAGTGGAAGATTATACAATTAGGGAAAGACCTGACATTTGAGTGCCTGACCTCATATTTCTAGTTCCACTTTCAAAATCCATTCAATACCTTCTTCCTAGTTCCCTATGTATTTTATTTTTACTTTTTATATAAACAT